>CAKNXH010062171.1:48177-59279 GCA_932178445.1 Andricus quercusramuli
AAACAATTTTACTAAACGTATTCAGAGTTTGTCTATTTTCAAAGGAATAGGCTCATTTTTTTACGGAAGCAACAAAGTATGCATTTCAAATAAGAATTTCGTATATTATATTGCACATTCACAATAATTATTCATTATTCAAATATTTTTCATAAACATATTCAGAGTTTGGGTATTTTTCAAGGAATAGACACAATTTGTTTACGGAGTCAACTAAGATTGTCTTTCCGATGATCTTTTCTATGTTTTTTAGTAAAATTAGCAGAATTATTAATTATTTCAACAACTTTCATTTAAAAAATCAGAATTTGGCAGTTTTCCAACTAACAGGGTGAATTTTTTACAGAATTACCTAAGAATATCTTTTCGATGACTTCTCTCTATTATGATCTTCAGATTTTCAAGATTTATTAATTATTTAAAATATTTTCATGAGCAAATGAAGAGATAGAGCGTCTTCAACGTGGACCCTTTTTGATCATTTTTCACGAAAATCGTTGAAAATTAGTTTTTCAAACATTTCTCATGTCTTAAGATACTAAAAAAAAGTCGAATCAAAGTCTGAAAAAATTCTATTCATGAGAAATTTTTGAAAAACTAATTTTCAACGATTTTCGTGAAAAATAATCAAAAAGGGTCCACGTGAGACGCTAAATCTCGGTGGATATTGAACATTTTCTAATGTTCAAGGGCTCATTTTGAAGGTAACTAAGTCCTCTACCAACACCGGTAATTATATCATGGATAAAATACATTCCTGAGGAGGTATCTCGGAAAAACCGATTTTTTCACTGATTTACTTCACTAACATGCGCTCCATCTCGGTAACCAATGAATATTTTGTAAAGTTAAAGGGCTCATTTAGAAGGTGATCAAATATTCTACTCATCATATGCGAAGTACTTTCGTAATAAGATACATCCTTTAGGAGATATTTCCGAAAATCGATTTTCGGTATTTATGGCCTACTAATATGCGCTCTATCTCAGGAACCAATGAATCTTTTCCAATTAACCAATTCTGAATCTTTTCGCCGTATCTTCCCATAAGAAATGTTTTTCGGACTTCATTCAATGAAAAAAATAAGTCTGATAGCATTTTGACTGAGGTAGATCGATAATTCAAAATTAAATCCCTGTCTAAGGGAACTTATGCATCGTCTGTTATCATGCTTAAGCCGAAAGAAACGGCCGCTAATGCTGATCCCGTGAGATCTTAATGATCCTTCAAATGATTATCCCTAGCCAAATGGTTGGAATGGATGTCTATTTGCGATCTCATCATTCAACAATGGAGGTTCTAGGTTAAGTTGACCCTTTCTCGATATAAAAGATAACAGATCGTCAGATCGTTAGAGTTTATCCAAGCTTCAGTTCTATCTGCTACATCTACTCTTAGCAGAAGTTCGTTTGTATTTTTACTTGACGGATTTTCTCCTAAAAACATTATTGCTTCGTCCTCGATCAACGGCTGCGACCCCTTTTGTTCAATTAATAAATTCTGTCCGTCATCCGCAATTGTAGCCATCTCTTCATCGTATCGCAAAATATCTGGAAAATAAAATTCATTTTCTTTTATGAGGGAAAAGAAATTAATTTTCACTTTGCCTCCGACTCAAAATTCGAAAATCGACACTAATTACTTGGCACGTGGCTACAACTCCAAGACTAAAGCTCGGTTATTTTTAATGGTAAGCCTGAAACAAACAAATGATTGCCTTCTTCTTAATGGCGGATCCTAAACACACTATAAAAAAAAAAAAACGGAAGAAAGTAACAAAATTACATTTAAAAGTTGAATCCTGTAATTCTATTGGCACCTCCTCACTGATAGCTGCCAATTCGGCCATGACCCTGTTCATTTCTGCTTTTAAATCTTTAATTTTTCTTCTTTTTGTTCTTCGGAATCCATTATAATTGCGTCTTCATCGGCGCTAAGAAACGAATGAAGCTCAGGACTCGGAGGAGATAGTAGGGGGAGGGATAGACAAAGAGAGAGGAACCGCGCTTTTCTTCTGTATATCTCTAAAATGTGGCATCATCTGTCAACAAGTTGCGGTACTAAAAGTTATGTATCTTCGAACAACTAGTGAAATATGATTTTTTTTTGCAGCCATGATTTTTTCCTTCCTTGATTTGTCCTTAAAAAAATAATTTCATTTAACCTCCATCTTAATACAATTGTTATCTAGTCTTCATATTATCACAATCATCATCTAATCTTTATGTTAATATAATCATCATCGAGCCTTTATCTTAATATAATCATTATTTAATCTTGATCTTGATGTAATTATCATCTAATCTTCATCTTAATATAATTATCATTTAAATTTTAATATTCTTTCATATCGTATTCACTGGAACACGATAGCCCATTCTGACCCGTCTAATCATCGTTACGCGTGCACCGTTTTCGTCAGACCATGAGACCTGTTACGGCATATGGGAAGACAAGGATAACAGGCGGCCGCGTACGTGCACCGAGCCACATGACTTGCCAGAACCGACCACGATAGTTCAAACTAAGGATTATACTTGTCATATACGCAGTCAATGGGGACGGCGTCTGACACTTGTGGCCGCTAGGGTCGCTAATGCGCGTTGAGATACAGGAGATGACGGTTCCAACGGTGGTAACGTCTGCTATTCAAATTATATCAATCCTTTCTAACGCAGCGTTGAGGTGTAAGCTTAATTTAAATTATGAGCGAATGAATGGAAACATGCGTTTCGGTTTTAGCTGGTTTTAAAACCCAATGGAAAGAAATTATTTTAGTGTCGCACATTAAGAGGTATTAGATGACATCTTAAAAAAACGTAGCCTATCCTAGAATGGGTGACTTGTCAAGTAAAGTTTCGACTGCTTATTTTTTCCGTGTAGTGTTGCAATTATGCTGGGCTAGTAAAAAAAATAACATTGACAAAAAAATTCTTATTGAAAAGTGCCCAAATTGTGCATTTGTTTATATTATTAAAAATAATTATTTTAAAATATTTTTGACTATAATTTTTATTTAATTGCTTGAAATTGAAAAAATGTTCACTTTTTTCTACCGTGAATGTTTCGTAAGCTATTTCTCATTTTTCTTAGCTGCCTGAACGATGCTTAGTGAATTCTTTTATACTTTACTTTTTCATTTACTCGCTATTCGCATCTTTTTGATGAAAATTTAAAAGAGTTTTTGTACTAGTGAAACCCTTTTTATCGACACTTCTTTATGAAATACTTTCAAGTTGAATTTTTATGTCATTTGCACCTAAAAAACCGAATTTTGAACATTTTACTACAAAAATATCTTTCGAAAACAGCTATTCAAAAAGTTGACGTAGCGTTATAATATCTTAACTTTTTTGATGAAATAAATGCTTTACATTTTTAAACATAGGCAAAATACATTGGAAATTTTAGGTTTGGTTTTTGGAAAAGTACGTTTAATTCGCTGGCACGAGATTTTGATACACTAACACAGTGGTTTGTTTGGGGTGTGCTGTTTTTGTTGCTGCGTTGGTGCATGGGATGAATCTGTTTGGGCTTTATCGTTGTGTGATTTTGGTGGCGGATCTACGTATCCTGTGGTTCTTGCAGCAGGATCGTCCTGCATGCCACGCAACCCAGTCACTGGAGACGGAGTTTTCGTGACGTCTATGAGGCGCACCGCACGCAAGTGTAGAGGTAATATTTGCCCTTAAATATCCTATCCTTTTTACACTCACTATATACAATACTTTTAATTCCACATACAAATTCAATTACATAATTATTTGTGTTCTATCATTTTTGCTCTATAGGTTCATTTTCTATTAAAACATTTTTATTTGATGTTTATACTTACAGTATATAGTTTAATTCTTACTTTAATATGTTGAATTTTACACAAAATCATGAAATATTTGGAGTGCTTGTTATGTGAATTATATTTAGTATTGTAGATAATAATAGGGTAAGTTAACTTTTTAATTTGATATAAAATCTCACCATAATGTAAATTAATTTTTTGTCTAATCTGCAGTAATTTGGTGGTCCTGGAATTGAGAATTGAATACATAAATATACAAAAATGCCTTAACAATCACCGCAGGGTTCTGCTGGGAGCAACTGCCATCTATGAAAGTGACACTGGCTCCCAGTAGAACAGCGGGAAACCAAATCTATGACCACGTCTGATGTCCATGAGATAGGTATATATATCATAGTGCTATCTTATAATAATGTTCCACCAAAGTTGAAGAAATTCCAGAAATTGTTTTAAACGTTAATTAATGGAACAACCCATTCAAGTTTAAACTGTTTATATCATTCCTTTAAATTCATTCACTCGCTTCATCAAGTTTTATATTTCCTGCTGAAATTGTAATGAACTTTTAGGCATTATAAATTTGGATATTGTCTCAAGGAAAATTATTCTTGTATATCCCAAAATAAAAAAAAAAATCCGGAACTCCTGAATGCATTGAGAGCATGCTTATTGTGCAACCCGGTAAGAAGGCTTGCATCGCAAAGTATTCGAAAATTTCCTGTTCAGTGGTGACGTGCCGATTATTGAATCCTTTTCGATGCAGTTTTTGTCCTCGCGTTTTGAATCCCATATATTGCAGTAGATGTTATCTCTTAAACTGAATCACTTTCTTTACCCAACGGCGACAATATTTTTCTGAATATTTTTGGATACCCAAATGTAACCATGAAGTATAACATTTATAATCTCTTTTGAATTCCCACATTTCGCTGTTTTTATTTACTGTTTTTCGAATAATTAGGTATTATAATTTCAACCACCAGCTAACTTCACTTCGTTGAGTGCTGAGGGGAAAATAATTAATCAAATGCATTAATCCGGTAGCTAGTAACACTATTGTATGCACTAAAAGTGCGACGCAGTAACTTTGGCCGCAAACCTAGAAGTATTTTAAGCTCAAAATCAAATTAGGCGAACGGGGGCTTTTTGAAAAAAAATCGATTTTAGTATTTAAATTTGTAGAACTAGGGGTTTGTGCCTTAAGCTTTTGAAGTTCGCATTTTTCTAGTAGCTAAACTTCTATGAGAGTAGGTGCATATCGATGGGTTCTACGAATATTAGGCTATTGTTCCGTTACCGTTAAGAAAGCGACTATCGTTCCATTACGGATAAGAATTAGTCCATCGTTCCCCTACGGATAAGAATTAGTCTAACTTCATTTTTTAAGAAATTCAGTGAACAAGTAGAAGTGGTAAAAGAAAAAAAAATCTTTAAAAATGTCTTGTTTTGAAAATTATAGAAGCCTTAATTACGTTACAAACTGTAATACAAAATACTGGAGTTTTGAATTTGTAGGAAATGTTCCGACGAATAATAGGCTATCTTCTATACAATAGCATCTCAAATGTAAATTTCTCAAATAACACAGCCAAACAAAAAACTCTTTTCGGGCCTGGAGGCCAGACCATGTTTATTATATGTTTTTGGGGTCACTGAATCTGAATCCGAGGTCCTAAAAACCCCAGCACGCCAGGGTTCTGACATAACCTCAAAAAACTTCATAAAAAATCTTTCTTCGGGTCTGGAGGTCCGGCCATGTTTACTTTATGTTTTTGGGGTCGCTGAATCCGAACACGAGGTCCAAAAAACCCCAGCACACCAGGGTTCTGACACAACCTCAAAAAACCTCATAAAACATCTTTTTTCGGGTCTGGAGGTCAGACCATGTTTACTATATGTTTTTGGGGTCGCTGAATTCGAATCCGCAGTCTCGAAAACTCCAGCACGTCCAGGTATTGATTTTCAAAGAAACTCCTGAAATTTATTCATCCGCCTTCACGGCAGGCGCACGCAAGCGTTTTACGATGCAGAGAGTCGGATCCTCAGGATTCGGAATCAGCGACCATAAAAACATATAATAAACTTAGTCTGACGTCCAGACGAGAAAAAAGATTTTTATAGGGTTTTTTGAGGTTGTATCAGAACCCTGACGTGCTGGGGTTTTTTAGACCTCGGTTTCGGATTCAGCGACCCCAAAAACATATAGTAAATATCGCCTGACCTCAAGACCCAAAAACATATTTTATGAGGTTTTTTGAGGTTATGTCCGAACCCTGGCGTGCTGACGATAATTGCAAATAAATATTTTTAGTTCATTCACTTTATCACAATTTATTGTGAAAATATTGTATTATTTTCTAATTGATACATATATACCTAAAAGTTCCTAAAATCCATTTTCCATCATGACATAACTTATAGGTTATGTTTGTAATTTTATCTATACAAGTTTGACAAAAGACAGAAAACTGTAATCAACAAGATAATGAATTAATATTTCTATTCGTGAGCATCTTCAAAACAATATCTTTAATTTTTAATTAATTTATTCCTGAAAATATTACAAAAATGACGAACAAGACAGACTGACGAACAGAAAACTACACATTTTTTGTCATTGCTATGACCGAGAAGAGATTTATTTTCAATAATTAATTGAAATCATGGTATAAATATTATTACTTTCAAAATTTGTTTACTTATTTTCAGTTCCTGATTTGATTTACGAATACAAAATGTCATTTCTTTCTCCTGAAAACTTAGCTAAATGAATTTAGACTAGTTCTTATCCGTAGTGAAAAGATAGACTAATTCTTATTCGTAATGGAACGATAGTCGCTTTCTTAACGGTAACGGAACAATAGCCTAATATTCGTAGAACCCATCGATATAGTTTTTGGGGTCGCTGATTACGAATGAATTGTTAGATACTCGAAATTGTAGGTGGCGGATCCAATATAGCGGACCAATTTGGTGAAATTAATGCTGATTGTGGTAAAAATCAGTAAATGAAGGTTTTTGAGGTCGCTGATTACCTATCCGTTATCAGATTTCCAAAATTCAAGATGGCGGATCCACAATGGTGGCCTAAATGAAGTAATTAAATGCTAGTCCCTGTGGATATTTATATTCTGTGGTTTTTAGGACCGCTGATTACGAATATGTTGTCAGTTTTTCATATGAATAATAATGATGCGGGAGATTTTCTTGTAGGGCTTGATTCTATGGAATCAATATGTGAACTCTCAGAACTAAGATTTTGCGTTTCATAAAATATGCAAACTACAGATAAAAAATTTTACACCTTCGCTAAGACATGGAAGTAGTGAAAAAGATGATGCACAAAGTTACTTGGTATAAAATTTATTTTATTAATATTACACTGAACAATTAAAGTTCTTAGACAGTAACAGGCACATTAAACGTAAAATCATTTATTTAAAAAACCATTATTGTAAATGTTTTTTTAACTTGAATATGAAGACCGTTAAATTCATAGACAGCTCGTAACAGGTGTTTTTCGTACTCCAGGGTGGCCACAGAACCGGGAAAACCGGGAAAAAGCCGGGAATTCGGAACAACCGGGAAAAAACCGGGAATTCCGTTCGAACTCCGGGAAAAAAATTAAGAATATTATAGGGATAATTCGAGCAGGCAGCAAGTGGCAGCGAGCCAATTTCTTTGTGATCATTGCGTAGTTATTGGCTTGTATGCAACAGTAGTGGCGAAAGATATTATTATTTTGAGTACAAACATGTACTTTTTCATTTTCTACGTTGAGACTGAATAAATAAGTTGAACTGTTTTGTTATGATAATTTGCCTTTTTCAGTGCAGTTATACAGCGTAATTAGGTGTATGTGTACTCACGTACTGAAAGCCACAACACATTGAAAGAATAGAATTTTACGAAACACCTTCGAATTTTGTTGCACGGATTCTTCGAAAAATCTTCATTTTGTCCTTGTTTAAAACGATTAAATTTTTCCAAATTAGTTTATTTGCTAAAAATTATGAAGAATTTTGCAGGAAAATCCCGAAAACACGTCAGAACTGTTACTAAAAAAACCGGGAAAATTTTCGAAATGTACCCGGGAAAACCGGGAAATTAAAATCCCTCATCCTGTGGCCACCCTGGTACTCTGATTAACACGCACTTTGTTCTTTTTCCACACTTCTTTGGAATCAAAGTGCACTGATTCCATTGCCTGTTCACTATTTACACCTAAGCCTGACTTACTGTATTCACAAAATTCTTTAACGTGATAAAATATGGCATGGACTTCGGTATAACGGAAATGTCTAAATTCATGTAGCTAACATTGAATTTATCAATACATCTTTCATAGTCCGGTTCTAAATCTTTACCAAAACATGCATGTACAACATCTCAAAAATCACTCAAAGCTCAAACATATTTCAAGCATCCAATTGGACATTTTGCGGGTAAATCATCTAGTTTCTCCAACAGTTTATTGCATGAATTACCATTGAAATTCGATCCTCCACTCGTCACGTCGCGTTTCGCGTATAACTAGTATAACAAAAATCTCAAAAGTAGTTCAATGACTCAATCGATATTTGTATGCATCTCACGGAGAATGAGAAAACTAATACAAATAATAAACGTTCCTGTAAAATTTTTCATCTGTATTTTGCAAATTTCATAAAACGCAAAATCTTATTTCTGAGAGCTCAAATATTGATTCCATAGAATCAAGCCCTTCAAGAAAATCCCAGGCTTCATTATTATTCATATGGATAACTGACAACGTATTCGTTATCAGCGGTCCTAAAAAACACAGAATACAAATATCCCCAGGGACTAGCATTTTATGACTTCATTTAGGCCACCATTGTGGACCCACCATCTTGAATTTTGGAAATCTGATAACGGGTGTGTAATCAGCGACCTCAAAAACCCTATACACACCGACTCTCATAGAAGTTTGGCTAGTCGAAAAATGCGAACTTCAGAAGCTTAAAACGCAAACCCCCAGTTCTGCAAATTTAAATAATGAAATCGATTTTTTTTTCAAAAAGGCCCCGTTCGCCGATTTTGGTTTTGAGCTTAAAATACTCCTGGGATGCCTTAGAATTAAATCCATCAAGAAACCCCCATGTTGACAGACTTTCGATTAAGACCCCTTTCAAGCACACCGTGTGCTTGTTGCAGTTGCACCAAACAGTGCGTTTACAAGGAGTAGAAAAATTATCGCATTGACATTATTCAACCCCCATCAACTGAATATTGTTAATTGAAATTGCAAGGTAAATGAATTCAATGTGCTATGAATTAAATGGATTGTTATGCCTGACGAGAATTTTGCATGTAGTGCAGATCAATTTTTCCCTCAACAATGCAAAAATGTCATTAAGTGTATAGGTTGGGACACGTTTTTTTGTACCTGTACGCTATTTTTTTTACTGAAAATCGTCTCTGAAGTAACTTTTGCGTGTTAATAATCAAAATAATCGCACTTTCAGTAATTGTTATGTACTTTTCACACTCGGCATTTATGCATGTCTCTTTACAAACGGAAAAGTGAACGGGGGATCACTGATTTCGAGGTTTTGGTTAAAGCCATCTAAGACGTGATTTTTAATTGATCATTTTTATGTAAAACACCAATTGAAAAAAAAACATTTACTGAAAGGTTCACTGTGGCGTTAAACATTTTTTTACACTTATTTGTCATGTTTTAAGATATTTTCCTATTGTGATGGGAAGGCCGCCATCTTAGGATATTCAAGCTTTGATGACCGTGAGAACGGAGGTGTTTTCCTTCCCTTACTTACTTCCATGCATTTGTCCATAATAACATGGCAGACGATTACCGTCCCTCGGCATCGATCCGCGCGCCAACTTTCCGTTCACTTTACGAAGGCCCCTTTAAGACAGCTGTATATTTTGGAAAATTACTCGTAATAGAAAAATCGCAAAAAACACAGCTTATACGAGGATAAAGCTTACTTTATTGCGCATAAGACTAATTGTAATAAAATTGTCAAAATTTTAATTTGTGAATAGACTCTTTACGGTATTTAATTTACGGATAACGTGCAGCTCAGTGCCTGCCGCCTGAATAGGAGAAGCAGCTTGCGCTTGGTAGGCGATCGCGCTCAAATTGAATTACCACCTTCAAAAAGCGTCAGCTGCAAAAATCTCGTGAAGGAAGCAACATATCGAGATGTTTGTTTTTAATTTGGGCTTATTTTTTGCGCTGATTAGCAATACTACATTAAAAGGAAATGGTACATGTAATGCTTGAAATGTAAGGATATTTTTATTATTTTTACTAATTGCACAATTCCTGAAGTCATTTTCCCATTGAATGTGAACTGCATTTAATCTTTTTAAAGTTTCTTTAATCATGTTTGAAGAAATTTGTCTAAAATGAAAAATTGATTTTTATTTAAACGCAGATCGTATCGTTTCATACAAAATTGAGAAGTAACGGACATAACATATGAACAAATTATTCAGATCATCTCTTTGTAATCACAGCGTATTTCTTTAACACTGTGAGTTTAAATATACGAAGATAAGAACAAATTTGTTTTATTATATGTATAAATGGACAAATCGAAAAATTCCCAAAATCAATTTCAACAAAATGTCACGACCTGAGTGTAAAGAACGATACGTTTTTTCATTTCATACACATCTCTACCAACATTAATAAAGAAAGTTGAGAAAAGTAAGAAATTACTTAAGTACATTTCCACAAAACGTTATAACCAGCGTTTGACGTACAATCAATTAGTCTTTTTATATACATTTCTTTAAACATGATTGAAGAAGCCTTAACCAACCTTAATCGAAAGATCCTTGAAGTTAGATGATATTTATTATGTGGCCATAATATAACTTTTCAACAACCAAAAATTTCCCAATACAAAATTTTCTTCCTTCAAAATTTTAAGCTTTTCTTTTTATTAATTTTTTTTATTTTTAAAATTATGCCAGCATTGGGTTAAACGCATCTCAGGGTACCATGGTACCTGACTAGGCCTAGCGACCCTTTTCTATTGTGGGGTGCTCCGCCTCGAGGGAGCTCGAACTCGAAGCTGGACGAAGCGCTGTGGTGCTCAACCGGAGGCTACTGTGTATGTACGCGCGGGGGTACTTTTAAAATTTAAATGGCTCTGTTCCCACCTCTATTTCCACTGGAGGCTACTGACTGTGTACGTTGCGGTGGTAATGCAAAGTACGTAACGTTATCGTTGGCTAACTGTAATTGCAAAGTAACGTACGTTAGATAAATAAATGAATAATCAAATAAATAATTAAATAAATAATT
>CAKNXH010062173.1:0-47150 GCA_932178445.1 Andricus quercusramuli
AACCAATTATGACTCTTCTCGGTTTCTATTCTCTGTCCTCCCCAATAACCGACGTTTGTTGGGACTGACATTACAACTAGACTCTCCACCATTCGACGAATCACTACTTAACTTGGACATGATTTCGACTCGCAAAATAAATTTTGCGCATAAAAGTTATAGTTGATCGTACAATCTAAACAAATGATAATACAAACAATAAAATAGACTTGGAATGGACTAGAACTTCGATTGACGAAACGCATACACACGGTAAATGTGAAGGTGGAGTTTCAGGCGATATATGGAGACTGGCTGTTTGGAATGCTAGAGGGATGAATGATCTCAAGGTAAGAGAACCACGAGAAACTATGCACGTAAAGAAGCTAGATATTTTATGTGTATCTGAGACAAAGAAAAAGGGATGCGAAAGTAGTCAACTAGTCGGTTTGATTATGAATGAAAAAGCAAGACAACATCTCAAAGATCATGATTTTGTATTTCCCAGATTGTTGCGGGCTTGAATGAAGGTAGAAATCAGAAGATTATTTCTCATAGCGTGCTACGACCCGGTTGTGTCGGCGTCCAACGTCAGGATGCAGATACAGAAAAGGTGCTAGGTAAATTTGGGTATTCAAGAAAAAATTATAACGGGGAAAAATTATTTAGCTTGTGCTTAGAAAAGGGCCTATTTATTACAAATACTTGATTTTGACATAAAATGATCCACATGTACATCTGGCGTGAAGGAAATACCCACAGTATAATTGACTTCGTGATTGCGGATGAAAGACTAAGAGAACCAGTAAAAGATACAAGATTCATGAGGAGTTCTGAATGCAATACTGATATACATAGGATGTAATACCTTGTAGTCTCCAAAATAAACTTAGGGCGGGGGTGGAGAAGCAAGAGAACCAAAAAAACGAAACAAACGCGAATCAAGATTGAAAATTTACAAAAACCGGAAGTGCGAATAGATTTTCATAAAAAGATAAACGAACGCATAGATAGAACAACTTGAAGGCACTTACAAGCAATGAAGATATAGAGGACGCGTGAATTTTGTTACGGGATATCATTGTTAAAACTGCGATTGAAGTGTGTGGTACGGCAGTGGTAGGAAGAAAGTCTGGTGATGCGTGATGGAATGACGAAATTCAGGCAGCCCGGGAAGAAAAGAAGAAAGCGTACAAGTGAACATTAAGCATCACAGGTCTTAGTGATGAGGACAGAAATAGACTCAAAAGCGATTACAGAGAGAAAAAGAGGAAAGTTGAACAACTAGTCAAGGAAATTAAAGATAAAATTAGAACAGAAGAAGAGAAGAAGATACGGAATGACCTTGAAGGACTCATGAAACTATTATTAAAAAAGACGAAGGTAAGTAAAAGTACAGAGTTCGTTATATGATACAGATGTTAGCAGCCTTGAAAGACTCTTTTGAAGAATTTTTAGGAGGTGGAGTTATAAGTCAACACTAGTGCAACATAGAACATAATGCATTAGAAAATCCAATCAGAAAGTCTGTGTCACTGAGGTTAGTGACATAATTAAGAACTTAAAAAATGGTAAGGCTGCTGGTGTAGACAGTATTAGCGCTGAAAAGTTGAAATACAGCGGAGAGTACATACCTCACAGGTTGTGAAAATTGATAAATTTATGTATCGGGTTTGAAGAAGTTCCAGATGATTAAAGAAAAACAATTATCGTTCCAATATACAAAAAAAAGAGAGATGAAAGCAACTGCAATAACTACAGAGGTGTCAGCTTATTAAGTACCATAAGGAAAAAAAAATCAAAAATACTTATTAGTAAGGTAATGAAAATTACAGAAGAAAAGATATGGGAAGTCCAAAATGGTTTTATGCCAGGAAGACCATATATAGATCAAATATTCAGCTTAGAACAGAGCACAGAAAAAAGCTTGAGAGTAGGAAAGAAAGTTTTCTGTGCGTTTGTTGACCTAGAAAAAGCATTTGACAAGGTGAATAGAAGTGAACTTTGGGAAGTCCTTCAAGGATACGGAGTCGATGGATGGCTCCTACAAGCAATACAAACAATATATGCAGGTAGTCAAGCAAGTGTAAGGGTTAATGAGAAACTTGTTCGATATTATGCAAGGCGTGAAACAAGGATGCGTTATGTCATCATGGCTATCTATGATATTCATGGATAAGTGTCTAAGAATGGCCCTCTTCGACGAAGAAAGTGTAGATTTCGAGGCAATGAGGGTACATAGGTTAGCTTCGGCAGATGAAAATATTTCTTAGCAGATTCAATCGAGGGCTTGCGAAGAATGTTGGATAAACTGAATACAAGCACGAAGAAAATAGGCCTGAAAATTAACGTAAACAAAACAAAAATCATGGTGTTTGAAGAAACAGGTGAGAAAAAAATGTGCAACATTGTCGTAAATAATGACAGACTAGAACAAATTGATAAGTACGAATATCTGGATAGCCAATTCCCTAGCGACGGAAAGATAGATGGGGAGTCAGATAATCGCATAAATGAGGGTAAGAAGGTTATCGGTAGAGCAGGATCCATTCTTAGAAGTAAAAACATATCAAAAGAGCTAAATTGGCAATACATAGTTATATATTTGTACCAACTGTGCTATACGGTAGCGAGACATGAACCTGTCAAGAAAAGGATCAGAGCAAAATTAACGCGATTGGCATGAAACCTCTGCGCACAATATGCGGAAAAACACTAATCGGAAAATGAGAAACGAGATAATCCTCCAAGAATGTGGTACAGATGAGACTACTAGTAAAGATGAAACCACTGGTTGACATATATAGGAAAGAAATCAATCAAGATCGTTCGAACATGTTGAAAGAATGAAAAATGAACGACTGATGAAACAAGTCCACAAAGGCAAAGTAAATGGCATATTGTCCAGAGGCAGACCGCCGAAAGAATGTTTAGAATATGTGGATGAGAGCTTAATGCGAGAAGACGTAAGAAGCCATAGAAATACGAGAGCTTGTATGAAAAATGCATGGACGTGAAGGAAGCTACAGAAGAATGCCAGGGCAGAAAAGTGTGGCGACAAATAGTTTATAAAAAGAGTGACAGTAGACACCTGAAACAAAAGACCTCAGACATCAATGGGTCCAAGTGAGGAACCTCACATAACAACCTTGTGAGGCTCTTCACTTAGGGTAATCGCTAGAGAGATTGATCAACAACCTGGGTCAGAGCAGTGTCCTTTCCTTACCGAGCGAGTCACGCCTACCCCGGAAGGGAAATGGCCTAATGGAATAATAATAATATAATAATTATAATAAGTATAATGCTATGCATTATATTAATAATATTCCAGAAAATCAAATATTAACATAAATGATTTATTTAATTTCTTTTAATTATTTATTGATTCTTTGAATGATAATTAGGCCCAATATACTTAAATTATGGTATTGTCTCATTCACCATACATTTTTTATACTTCTGAAAGTCAATGACTGATCACTCCCATGTTCATGATTTTTACCCGGGTCCACTGGAACTTACCGCGAAGGGTTAAAATGGTCCAATACACGGTAATTTTAACCATTTCTTTTGAGCATTCATTTGTATTAAAAATATTTTCTAAAATTCTTGATAACAGGAAATAACCACTGAACTGAAAGACCAGAATATGCTTTACGTGCCACGCCCTTGGGTATCCAGTCTGCAATTGTCCAAGGTGCAGCCCTGATTGGAGTGCTGAGCATAAAACGCCAGAGCTGGGTGGCTCGGGAACGAAAGGAAAACAGGAAGGCTTACAAGGGAAAAATATTGCAACTTAACACACCCTGTACGAAGAGAAGAATAGAGAAAAATGAGTATTTTCAGATATAAACGAAAGTGGAGCATTATTTAATTTTTTTGAATGTGCTAATTTTCCATCAGGAGAAGTGCCCAACAAAAGAATAGGTTTATCTCCGAAACCAATTCTTTTTTAATTCCTTAACGATTGCCACTTGTGTTGTGTTCCATGCAGGCGAACATATTTTCCATTTTGTAATTCCTCTTAATACGAGCAGTAGACACACCCCTCATGGTTGATGTTAATTCCATACTTACATGCTGAATTTTCAATTATTTTAATTCTTTCTAATCGGTCCGCAAAGTGTGTGCGCTTACATGATTTCTATCCCTCCGTGTGCAACATAAGTTTGGGAATTTCAATGTTTTTTGTCATGGTTATTTTGAATTCCGTGCTGACATTCTTCATTTTCGATTATTTCAATTCCTTCTAATCTGTCCACGAAATATCTGCGCTTGCGTGGTTTCTATTCGTTTTTTTGGAATATAAATTTGGAAAGGACCCCGCACCCTTTACATTGAAATCCAGGCCCTGTCAAATTAGCTGAAATTGCAGTATAATACAGTTCAAAGCCTCCTGATCAAAAAATCTTAATGGGTACCAGTCCGAAAAATCAAAAGTTTTCGAGATAGGTGGGGTTGACCACGAAAAATATGCCAACAAGCGAATCTAACGTCCTTTTTGAAACTTAAAGATGAGGTGCAGATTTTTTAATAAAATATTATCAGCACAATCACACATGACATGGCACGTGTCATGTCATGTCATGTCATCTCATGTTTCATGGCATGTGTCGTGTCACGTCATGTCATGTCATCTCATGTTTCATGTCATGTGTCGTGTTATGTATCAGTCATGACATGTCATGTCATTCCTTGTCTTGCCATGTCATTTTATATCATGTTTTATCATTTTATCTCAGGTCATGTTATGTCATGATACATGACATGTCATGACTGATACATAACATGTCATGACTGATACATAACATGACACATGACATGACATGAAATGACATGACACGACATGTCGTGTCATGTCATTTCATGTCATGTCATGTCGTCTGTCATGTTATGTATCAGTCATGACATGTCATATATCATGACATGACATGAGATAAAATGACAAAACATGACATGACACAACACATGACATGGCATGAAACATGAGATGACATGAATTGACATGACACGACAGAACGTGACATGACGTGACATGACATGACGTGACATCACATGACATGACATGTCATGTTTCATGTCATGTACCATGTCAGGTCTATCATGTGTGATTATGCTGATCACATTTTATTGAAAAATCTGCACCTCATCGTCACGTTTCAAGCGGGACATTAGATTTGCTTGTGGTCATATTCTTCGCGTTCAACCAAACCTATCTCGAGAACTTTTGAATTTTTGGACTTATACCCATTAGGATTTTTTGATCAGGAGGCTTTGAATTTTAAAAAAATTGAATTATTACTATGCTGGATTAATATTACTAAAATGTTATATAGATCGTTTTTTTGACTCTGTATGCTTTTTTTTTGTGTGGCTGTGCAATCCGTGCAAATTTGCACAGCAGTAGTGCGTGTTCCAACACAGATTTCATATGAAATCAGTCAAAATATGTTTCTGTTCGATAGATTAATAAAAAAATGTTCGTATAATTTACACAGATACGATACTTATTAATTTAAAAAATGCATTTGTTGTAATTCACACTTGCGCCTTAAAAGTGATATTATTCTATTCTTTTCTATTCTTTCTTTGACATTTCTCCACTTTTTAATTCCTTCCAATACATTTTCATCAAATTTGTCTGAGTGGATTGAAAAGACTAGCTTTTGCGTCTTCAATGTGGCATTATTCTCTTTCTTTCTATTCTTTCTTTTGCATTCCTCCATTTTTTTAATTTCTCCCGATACACTTTCATTGCATTTTTCCAAGTCAATTAAAAGGAATAGGTTTTGCTTTTTTTTCTATTCGTTGGTGGAACTTTCGATGAACGAAAATTCATGTATTAATGGGAGTTCAGATTCTGAATTTTTTTGTATTCTTCTGTTCTTACCGGGCAGCTTGAGCGCTAACGCGGTGTGTTGATCGCCACACTTTTCGCCCACTTTGGCACCAACTTTTGCTACTTCTATGCCTACAAACAACTCTTGATTCATTTTTCTATACGCACAGTACACTATTCTTTTTACTATTAACAAAGGTTATACAGATAACTATTAACAATAGTATATGTTATTCTTTTCATAGAAAACAGATTAATTTAGATGACGAAATGTACAAAAAGTCTCTATTAGAACTCCAACTTTGGGCTCCTTTGGGAACAATTTATGAGCTTTTGGGCTTTTTTCCAGCAAGAGAAACCAGAAAACGGTTCTCATAAAAACCTCAGCTTTTTCCGACTACCAATCAGTCCCGAATATTTTTATGCTAAACCCAATTGATACTCTAATTTGTTTAAACAAATTAATAATAAGAATGAGACTATCCTAATATAAGAACGGGTATGAAGGTGGATATACTCTTTATACTTGTTAAACTGTTATTATCTATAAACTATGGTACATAATCAATAAGCAGGCCCTAATTACGACAAAGGTCAATTAAACCAAAGATTAAAGAAATATCTCTGCAAAAAAGTAATATCAATTTTATAAATATATAAAACGTAATTTTCAACATTACTGATATTTCCCAAATCAGTATCGGCTAGCGTAACGCACTATCACATGTTATTTAGTGTCTTACGTAATTTATTACAGAATATAGTGTAAATATTACCAGTCCAGTTGATGACGATTACTTGATGCCTTACTCAAATTCGCTGATTGACATATATTAATGAAATGAAATTACAGCATTTTGTCAGTTGATTTCCAGGTTGCACAACACACGAAATTCAAATTTCGCTCAAATACGCCATTTTGCAAAACATCTTTCTTTTTTACAGATTGTCCAGTCAGTTCCGTGTGGGAAAATGGCATGGCAGTCTGGTGTGTCAGGTCTCGTTATGGTCTGCAAGAACTGATCTGGCCAGGTCTGGTGCTATTCTTGCCCAGGTTTAATTTTAACTAGATTGACTAATCTGGAAAGTATGACCTTGCCCAGGACTGGCGCTGCTCAACCATTCAAGAACAGTAAAAGCTCAAAGATTGGTCTGGAATATTTGGGCTGGCCCGGAACTGGCGCTGATCAGCTATGCAAGAACAAAGTAGTTCCAAACTCTATCACCAAAATTACAGTTGTTAATGTTGTGACCTTGAGTTTCAAAATATCTATGCATCAATGTGTGGACAGTAAAAACATACCGAACGCGAAGCACAAGGTAAATAATCTAGCGCAAAGCAAAAGATTACACCTAAATTTTTCAGGCTTTCGAACAACTTTAAGTATGGAAAAAATTATATTTTTTATAATAGTTTGTTAATAGAAATGCTAAAAATTTTGTTCCAGCTGATTGCCTTTTTTAATCTAATTTGGCTGGGCTCTTAAAATTCCATATTACCCGTACATATTTCATCTTATTATTTGACTGGGAATGATTTCCAACTGCAATTATTATCATTAATATTACATATCCTTGTAGATTTTTATCCGCTGAATAGATTCGTACCAGATATAATGTCATTCGAGTGGTAGTAGGACATAAATAATTGCATATTCTTGTAGATTATTATTTGCTTTATCCATTCTTATCAGGGTCGAATTGGCCATCTGGAAATCTCGAAAAATCTAAACAGGCCGGTGTAATTTTAACCATAATTCCAGGGCTGATTTTCCATCCCAAACGTCAAATTTTTGGTACCTATTTTCAATATTGAAAGTGCTTTTCAACAAATCTTTCATTGAAAACGATTAAAAATCCCAATCGTATCTAATCCTTTTGGTTGTACATTTTTCTCGAAGCCATGAAACGAGATGTGAGATAAGAAGAATTGAATCGCTTGAAATCTTCTTATACTAAGTTAAATATGATGAAACCGGACCTCAAATAAAATTAAAAAACGATTTGTACTATATACGTGTACGTGTCAGATAACATGTACCCACTATGTAAGTATGAAACGAGGTAAGAAATTGAAAACATTTGATAAGATTTGATATGTCACTGCATTACCTCAATGTCAAATACTCACTTTATTCAAATTCTATTGTTGGAAAATAAAAATCAAAAATCATGCTAAAAATATCTACCTCAGATCATTCTTCACCACATCTTAAAGGACGAGTGAAAACCAACCGTAATAACGTCAAGTGGTCAATTCAGAGATGTGATCATCTTCTTAGTCCATAATTCGATAAACATTGAATTGGAATATTGAAAAGTATGTTATTGGGTGCAATGCAGAATAAAAGTTTTTAATTCTTTCAGAATTTTGTATTCAATAGTATTTCAAAAATATCGTTGATATCATGCATCGAAATGGATTGAATTATTTAATTTCACATCTCATTTCATTGACTCCAACAAAAAATTAAGAATCCAGGACTTGTACATTCATTCCTCCGAAATGCATGCTGAATATTTTCTCAGCAAACATTTTGCGATAATCTTTATCCAATCCTGCCGCCAAGTGATAACTAGGTTCAGAACAAAACGGGCAAGAGAAGTCGTGCGTCGGTTTCAAGACAACCTTTTCTCAGAGTGTTTGCCCGTCTGTTTACAAAGTGTCTAGACTCACCGAAAATATTTGTGCTACTCTCACCAAATTTCGGTGAACCTAGCCGCCCGCTTCCAGATTTCCTAGGCTCACCAAAAATATTTCTTCTACGCTCACCGAATTTTGGTAAATCTAGAGACAGCCTTTTTTTAAGGAAAAAATTTCCTGGTTTTTTTTGCAGCTGATCCTAAAACTTTGTAGGTGAAAAAAAACATATATAGCAAGTTTCATGCCTTCCCAAAAATGTAGGCCCAATTTCCGTGTTTGGCGACGCAACTGCTTTTTGAGGTGGCTTAAAGTTTACAAAAAAAAAATGTATCCTCGAAATAAGAAAAAATGTGGCACTTTCTACGATTTTCGGCTATACCCTAAATAAGGGTCAGCGAACATTTTTTCATTAGTCGAATATGCGCAGCAAAATGATGACTTATGTGTTTGTAAATTTGTTGTTTGTTTGTTGTTCTTCATGTAACTTTTGATAGGATTATCAAGATTCGCACCTGCATATCACAGCCAACCAAAATCACGAAAATTTTACACTGAAAATCTATTTTTCTACCTGTATGGGATATCTCTTGCATGAAACATTTTAGAATCAATGGAAAACCAGTAAAAAATCAATTGTATGCGTTAAACTAAGTCATAACTCGTTCATTGTTTCTGAGAAATGCAGCGGCGAAGTTTAACAAAGAGCAGACCTCCGATATTTTTGTCTGATCACGAATATGGATATAAGAAATAGTGGTTCTTACTTCTAATTGTTTTATTTGTTCTGAAAAAAATCCAAATTCTAAAGTTAAAACTGATATTTGCTGGTATTTTAAGTTACATTCGTAATCAAGGCATCAGAATACATGGATATACGAGGATAGAATTTTATCCTCGTATGATGTTTACAAAAAAAGCCGTATCAGAATGAAATAAATAAAAACATAAAATATTAGACCAAGGCTACTCATAAGGCGGATCTGTCTTGTTATCTTATCTATCTTGGCCTTTTTTCGTTTTTAGACAATTCATACGGGTGTATAAACTCATGAAATTATTGAACTGATAATTCATTTAAAGGTATAAAATGAAACAAACTATTTTTAAAAAAGAGTCGAATACTCCAGGGATGAAAAATATATCTGAAGAAGAAAACAAGAATTTTGTATAATTGTATATTTATTTATTATGATTAACAGTATATATTTGTTTGTTTTCCGAAAAATGAAATTCCACATTATTTTAATTCAAATCAGTCAACATTATCCCGGGCTCTTGAAATTAACATGAGGTTTTAAATGGGAAAGCTCGAATTTCGAAAAAATTGAAAGAGAAAGTTGATGATTTTTTTGTCAATTAAAGTTTAGTCAGCTCTTGAGGAATTTTTAAAGAATAATATTCACACACTAACTAATAATTCTTATGTCCTCCAACCCGCTTGTATTTCTTAAACTTATTTTAAATTGTTTAGACAATTATCATTTGTTTCAATATCTTTCCTATGAATCGCGAAAATGTATTATTTCGCGGGATAAATGATACAACTGATGAATGTCAAAAGTAAAATTTGTTTAAAAAACATTTTCCAATCGTTTCAACAGTTTGTATTTGTATACTGTTTTCTCCAAATCATGAAAAGTCAGGGTAGGGTGGGGCGAGATGGGCATAGTTGTCTTTTCTACGTTAGTATTTAAAATCTGCTACACTAGAGTCCCTCTATAGCCGCCGTCTCGGGGTTACCCTCAATGGCCTTCAGCCTATATCGAGACTGTCCAAACTATAAACATTCAGGGCCGTGTGAACTATTTCTGTTAAAGTTTTATCCCAAAAAAGATATTTTCTTGGTATTTTCGCCGTTTTGGTTTTAGATCATAATGAACGTGACAATTCTTGTGCTCGAAAATCAAACTTTATCAAAGTACCGATTTTTAAGTATGTACGTGATAGTGTGGTTCTTATTTATAGTTGGTGGATTTTTTTTCTCGAATTTCTCTGCTCTCACCCCCCAGTTTTGTTCGAATGCCCAAAAAAAATCTTCAAATTTGAGCAAAATCTGTTAATATTTAGGGGTCGCGCAAAAACCATGAAGTTTCCCATTGATTTAACATGGGAAAAAGTCAGCTTTTTGCAAATCTAATATTTGAACCTGATAATATGTTACAAATAATTCCACGTTTTAGTGTTTTGTTCAGAATTTGTAAGAGAATAATAATCAATCCCAAATTTTGAGATTGAATAATTTTAAGTCACTCTTATGGGTCCCCAAAAAAACCCCATAAGTGACAAATGTGAATTTTACGTAATATTGCGATTTATTGACGCTTTTTAAAAGTTTATTTTACATAAATAATCATTGATCAGTAAATTAAGAACATCCAGTCATTTTTTAACTGATATTCAATTGTTTAAACAATTTAAATTTGTTTAAATATTTGTTTTTTTCAGCTAACTCGCGAAATGAACGTAATTTCTAGACATTATGAGTTATTTAATCAATAATAACAATAAAATAATTTGTTTCAATAATTTTACAATTATTCAATTAATACGTATTTCTTCAAGCATATATTGTGTGTACCTAAAAAAAGCAAGAGAAACATTTTCTCACTAAATTTTCGACAAATTTTAATATTTTCAAGTACTAAGTTGTTTATTATGAATACTCGTACTTGAGCAATTTTTTTGTTTACATTTTTTTGTTGCTATTTTTCGAAAGATTGACATATTTTTATGTTTTACTTTGCGTTTTAAGAAAACTCTTGAATGTTTAAACAAATTAAAATTGTTTGAACAATTGAATATTACTTAACAAATGATTGGGCATTCTCAGCGATATCATATTTCCGTAAAATGGACTGTTTTGAAGCACCAGATTTCACTTCATTCAACAGCTCGTATTTCTCTTGAAAAGATAATCGCTTCCTCTTATTTTCCTTCGACATTTTTTTACCTTAAACTAAACACTGAAGCGAATTTACTGCGACACATTTGCAACTGACAAAATGACTGAAGCAGACGACACGATTAACCACAGGGGATACTGCCCTCTTTTTTCATACACTCCTGCGTTTTTGTGGAGTTGCTCCGCTGACCTAGCAGTGCTTCTCTCTTGCCCCCTTGGACCCCCTTGTCCTAGTGTACTTCATTGCTTGAAAGTAAGTTGTTATGTATATTCTACAAGCATTTTTAATTATAATTTTGCTAAGGTAAAAGTAAATGAAAAAGTATATGCAGAATTAGAAACGAAAATGAAAAAGTAGTGCGCTTGGCTCATATCGCCCCATGCCTGCGGCGGGATGGGCCACTTGATTGAATAAATTATTATATATTGTTTATAAGTAAGAATATTGGTAAGTTAGAGAATTATAAAACAAAAACATATCTTACACATATTATTCAAACATCTTACGGGACATTTGAAGTATTTCACGGCAAAATGATGCAATCCTTAATCCTAACCTCTACCGTAACCAACTCTACAAACAGTGAATAGAAAAACCAATAAAATATACATATATTTTAATGATTGTATCATAGAAATAAATATAACAATTTTTCGATTTACTCGTGTACATTGTCTCAGTAAAATTTAAATTATACAGTAGGGGAGAGTGCCCTTGATTGGGACGGTCCTTGGTTGGGACAGCGGGGATAAATGTTATAGATTAAGCATTAAAAATCTGAAAAAATTATTTTAGTTTTCATTTATTATAAGGCATGAATGGCTAAAGTGAAAATTATTTTTGTTCAGCTTACCCCTAGATATGAACGAAAATTACTTACAGCTATCAAAAGTAAAATGTTAGGGTATTTTTCCAGTGAATTTTTATTATCTTATCGAAATATTTTTGAAAAATAAAAAATATCTGCTTGTAGGGAATTTAATTAGTTTTATATAACCATTCATGTTTTTCAAAAATACTAACACTAACTAGGTGTAAAAAATCATTTTCTATGCGCACGGAATATTCCTTGGTTGGGACACCTGCATGTTCCTTGGTTGGGACACTTCGCGCATGCGCATTACATTTGATTTTTTTTTCGCTTTCGATAACAGTAGACGAAAGATGCTGGTAAATAGCGTCGATGTTGTAAATAGCGATTATTTATTGAGAACAACATTGAGGCAAGCTGTTCAACTTTATAAAATAATGATTACAAAAATTTCACATAAGAATATTAAGTTAACTTGGCAGAAGTCGTTTTTCTTTCAATTTATAACCTATAAAACATGCTATTACGAATGCTATATCTTTAAATAAGTGAATCGAATAATAATTGTTCATGGAATCATGTGATTTCCACTTAAAAATAATTGTTTTGATTATCCGAGATTTTGAAGATTTGTTAACATGTTCATTTGTTAACATGATGGACAAAAAGTTCAATTTAAAAGTTTCATATATTTTATTGTTCAAATTTTTTTGAAATTAATAAATATATATATATATATATATATTACTTCTAGTTAATATCATTCTCTATATTTCAGAGTGAATAATGTCAGTTATATCAAGAACTGTTTTATTTGTTCAATATAAACGTTATGAAACTGACCAATTTTACACAGCTGTAATATATTGCTGCATTTACTGAAAACATTTTTACATGACATATCTTGTTTCCCTTATACATTTCCTATATTTATTACTTCTTTCTAAATATTATATCACTTTAGTTTAATCACTCATTCATAAATACACATTTTTTTTAAGTGTCCCAACCAAGGACCGACGTGTCCCAATCAAAGACCGAGTGCCCTTGGTTGGGACGTTTTCATCGATTTAAACAAATCATTCTCAAATCAACAATTTGTTTTCATATTTCATGTTATCTGTTTCAAAGTTATAGTTAAGCATCACTCTTATGTATAAGCATACAAAATTAATTATATTCATATATTTATTATTCTTATGAGCAAAAAACAAAATACGTCCCAACCAAGGGCACTCTCCCCTAAGGAAAATCCCAAATTTTAGACTGGCCTACTACTTGACACTGAATTTCATATATATTGGGGATTCAAGCCGTTTTCTTGTTTGTTTGCCGTATTTTCCAAACACGACAATGTTCATCTCATTTTTATATCATTTCACGAGTTTTCAAACAAAGTTACTCAGGAATATACGAGAAAACAGTGCTCTCTTCTGGTTGCCAGCAACTCATATTACATATTTTCTAATATAGACCTATAAAAGTGCAGCTGTCTTACTTTTTCTGAGCATTTTTTCGACAAGATTAGTTTTTTATACGTTTGCCCACCCTACCCTAATATTTTCTTGAACTACACTCTAAGAAAAAATCTATTAACACTAAAATTACGTTCCTTTCAGAATGCATCCTTTGAAATTAAGCAGATTTCTTTTGTCCATCAATAGAATCGTTTCACTGTTCAAAGACTTAGCCATTAAATGCAAAACGGAAGTAGTATTACTGATGAACGACTTCTTTTGACTTTGAAAAGAATTCCTTTAACTATTAAAGGAATTCATCTGTTGGCTAGCAGAGAAAATACGCCTGCGCATGAGTGAATTTTTTCACTGCACGATTTATTAATTAATTGATAAAGTGAGTAAAAAAACGTGCGAAATGAGGTGGAAAATGAATTTCTTCCAAAAATTAGGAATCCCAGATTGTGTCGCGAAAACTTTGGAAGGTACTTGTACTGAAAGAACAGTTTTTGATCCGCATAACCTCACTTTATATTGACTTTTACGCTTTTGACAATCGAAGTATAAATTTTGTTTAATGCTTCTGTCAATCAAAAGTTCGTAAGACGTTCTTTGTGAAATGATTTTTTAAAGCGTCGATTTTATACCGATTTTATATTTACATTCACCAAAGTTCGGCTTTTGTACATTTCTTGCACGTAATATCATGCAATAAGTTTTCTTTTACGGTTTAAATTATTCTTTCTCTTGTTCGACAATAGATTTAACTTCAAGATCAAAGGAAATCCTTTAACAGTTAAAGGATAGCATTTGAAACGACAATCCTTTAACTATGAAAGGATTTCCTCTCATGCCAATTTTGAATAGAAAATCCTTTAATATAGTGAAAGGAATCTTTTGACAGTTAATAGTCTGTTTTTAGAGTGTAATGGAACAATTAACGAATGTTAAAATGAAAAATTGTTTGGAAAGTATATGTGGCAAATGTTGAACAATTTTTTCATCCTGTAAATTTTAAAAAGTTATTGTCTTCTTGAATTAATGACACAGGTAATTTATTTTTTTAATAACCATTGAATGAATGTTGAAACTGATACTTTTTCTTAAAGATAGTTTACAACTAATAGATTGCCGTCGTTTCGTGAATAGATCTTGCCGACGTTTCGTTTTCGTGACTGGTCGAACATGATTAGTCAATCAGGTCTTTTTTTAAAAACCCCGGGAGGACTGAAAGCCAAAACGGATGCGTATTATATCCATTGTCCCTATTGATGTTATTAGGGATTTTCAAGATTCCGATTGCTTCTCTATGTTTTCGTGGAAAAATATTGTACGTTTTTGCGATGTCAGTTGTTTTTTCAAATAGAATGATGTGTCCTGTTTCTATATGATGCTCAGCTAGTGCTGATTGCGTGCAGTGTTTCAGCCTAACTTTACTCTCGTGTTCCTTTACACGTTGGCTCGCCGCGCTCCCGGTTTCTCCAATATAGACTTTGCCACAAGAACAAGGGATTTTATATGCTCCCGGATCACTGAGATGTGCCTTTTTATCTTCAGGGTTGTTTAGAAGTTGTCCCATTTTCGCAGGTGGTTCAAATATGGTTTAGTTGTTGTGTATGTTGAGAATTCTTCCTATTTGTTCTGTGATACCTTGAATGAAGGGTAGGATGGTGGTCGTTTTTCTCTCACTTTCTTTAGTAGGTTGTGTTGACTTGTTTTCTTGAGTGTATTTTCTTATTGCTTTATTAATTTGTTTGTTTGTGTAATCGGTTTGTATTATGATTTGTTTAACATTTTGGGATTCCCTTTGTAAGTTATCTTTATCTGTTATGAAGACAGCTCTGTATACAAGGGAATTGACGACCGATTGCTTTTGAGACGGGTGATGGTGGGAGGAGGCATGCAAGTATCTGTTTGTATGTGTGGGCTTTCTGTAAACTTCATGTCCTAATGTGTTATCGGATCTTGGAACTAGTACTTCCAAAAAAGGTAATTTTCCGTTTTGTTCAATTTCCATAGTAAACTGGATATTAGGGTGTATTTGATTGATGAAATCGAAAAATTTGTTTACTTCGTCTAGTCATGTCTCCAGATGACAAAAATGTCGTCAACGTAACGGCACCAAAATTCCGGTTTAAGCTTGGATTTTTTTAAAAGATTTTAGTTTCTAGATTTTCCATAAAAACGTTGGCTATTACAGGTGAGATTGGAGATCCCATTGCTGCTCCTGAGGTTTGTTCGTAGAATTGGTTATTGAAAGAGAAATAGGTATTAGTGAGACAGTTTTCTATCAAAGGTGTGACATTGGGGGGGGGGGGGAGTTTGTGAAGGATTTAATAATATCGATTGTATCAGAGATTAGTACTTTTGTAAAGAGAGAAACTACGTCACGGAATAGGCCCGGAAAACCGAGGCGGAGCCGAGGAATGAACGAGGAAAAAGCGAGCCAGGCTCGGTATTTCTCGTCTCGGACGGCAACACCAATATTTATGTTAATTAACTTTTTTACGTTTTTCTTGAAAGTTATATTTCAATGGTTTGACACCCTTCTTTGAAAAACGGTTTAATTTACTATACTAATTAATTATCTGCTTAGGGAGGGATATCCGACACTTTTTACTGTTTAGTAAGATTTGTTCATTCTCCTCAAGCTTATCAAATATCTCAAAAAGATCGCAAAATTTATTTCGAAATCTAAAAAATATATAATTTGCTTACAATGCTTAAGAATATTTTCAAATTTTGAATCATTTTTTAATTCTTTCCAGAAATTTTACATATCTTTTAGAATTATTCAAATTGTTCCTACAATTTTTTTCAAAATCCTGCGCAATAAAAAAAAGTGACTTTAGATTTTTTACATTCTTTTGTCAGAATTTGGAAAATCTTTTCGAATGTTTCACTTTCTTCAATTATATCTTTTGAAATGCATTACAGAGGATTCGATCCTGGTTTCTCTACTGGACGCTTAGAAGAGTTGAGTACGAAAATATACAATGCATTATCGGCAGCGACTAGCGAAAACCCAGAAGACTACCTTGCGGCTCTCAGTGTACGGGTTTTTAATACAGAGTATAAACCTCATTTCATAGTAGTAACCAATCTTGGCGATGAACTTCCGATATTTGGGCAAATCAAAGAAATGTTGTCTTCTCATCGAACCAAAGATGTATTATTTTTCTGTACCATTTTGGAAACAATGTCATTCTATAAACATTCCTTCGCTTACGAGGTTGTTGAAACTAAAAGAACTCAGTTTGTTAAGCAAATAGATTTGCATAAGTATCGTCCGGTACTTAGGTATGAACACTCCAATGGTAGAATGTACGTCGTCACAGACTGTAACGCATGATAATTTTAAAAAAAATTGTATTTTCATTTATAATAAAAATTTTGAATTGTTCACTACTTTTTATAAAATTAATTTTTACTCATTCATTATTTCTGTGTACATTATACTCTTGATCTGAATTAGTCATTTTGACTTAGCTATCAATGTAATGTCGACCAAAATGAATTATTTTATTCACTTCGATCGAAGTTACATTGTTTGGACAATCAAACTAATTCATTTTAAATTAAGAATGTAATTATAAACAGATTCTAGTACCGTAGATAGTTAATCAAAAAATATAAGATGTTACTGCTTAAAATTTTATATAATAAACAGTAGTATTCTAGATAATTGACTTTATCATTTCGGATATTCCACGTTAATATCTGAGAATCTGAGATTTTTAAATGTAATACCAAGGATATTAAACATTAATATCCAAGATATTACAGGTTTTTGAACTTCTCCTTCTGATTTTAATATCTTAGATATTTAAATTTAATATCGCGGATAGTAAAAAGCCTAATATCTGGGGATATTAAATCTAAATATCTAAATAGTCGTCCCATAGTTAAATAACAGATTTATTACGATTTAATATCTATTTCTCTCCATGAATGATCAGGTAAATAAATGAACTTTCTGAAGTAAAGATATCGTGATGAAAAAGAGCCTTCAGCTCCAGTATTCAAATATGTACAGTAGGTTCTCGTGAGAAATGTGATGAGTAGGCCATTATATATGAAGAAGCATTTTTCAAATTTAACAGTTAACGTTCACGAAATTTCAGAAGAATAATTTTATCATATCCGAAGAAAATGAAGTCTCTTCTTGCTGTTCTGCTCTCTGTCTGTGTGGCCTTCAATGGTAATTAAATACAGCTATTACATCCTCTTTAAATAATTGAAGTGCGTAGAATTGCGAAGCACTAAAAAAAACTTTTTAACTATAACAGTAAGCCGTTTTTTTCGAATTTTAATAAAAAATCAGACTTTTTATTTTTTTATTTTTGTGCATATTTTTAACTTTCACATACTTCAATTTTAACATGTAAAATTTTCAATTTGCATGCACCAGAAACGAGCTGTTTTCAAAAAATGACTCTTTTCAAAAATGACTTGAAAATCTGTCTCTAAATGTATGTCCTTTCTAGCCTACGCTATTTTATGATTATTCTCGAAAAAAGTTTCAAGCTAGGAGATGTTTCTACAATCCAAAATTGGTTTATAAAACTTGATTTATAATAAAAGCTATTGCCTTTCATGGTATCAAAAAAGTAGTATGAAAAATCTGACAGTCGAAAGCACCAAGCAAGAAGTAATTCTTTCCATATTAATAAATATATTTGTATACATCTCCGATATTAAAATATTTTGAACAAGTGAAGTTCAGGATGTTTTTAATTTGACTTGCATTCACCACTTAACCACAATTTGCAGTAGCTCTATATATTATTCCAACAGTTTATTTGTATGTTCATTTATTAGAAATCGCTGGACAAGACATGGCAATGGGAGCAACAGGAGCAGCAGGAGGTGCAGAAGGAGGAGGTGGAGGAACAGCGCAATTGATAACCGAAATGATGATGATACTACCTATGCTCCTGCCTTTGTTGATGCCTATGATGATGGGAGGAATGAACCCAATGATGGGACAAGGAATGAACCCAATGATGGGAGGAATGGATCCTTATGGAAATAACATGATGAATCAAAATAATAATAATAATAATAACAAAAAAAAGAAAAAAAAGAATCAGAATGATGATAATAATAACAATAATAACAATAATAACCATATGAATAACAATATGAATAACAATATAAATAACAATATAAATAACAATGGGTGGACGGGAAATAACATTAATAATAATAACCATGTATGGACGGGAAATAACATTAATAATAACAATAGACTGACGGGAAATCATAATATTAACAATCAATGGACGAGAAGTAATAATTACAATGCATATAATAATCAATATACTAGAGGGCAGGGAGTAGTTGTGAGATCTCCTCCTGGAGCGACTGGACGCGTTACGCAATTTCGTCCTCAATATCATTCTCAAGTGAGTCGTCCTGGAAACCTTCCTCCGCGCCCTTACGTCTCAAGACAATACGTAAGTATGACTGACTATCTGACCTACTGAGTATCTTAATTGAAATTAAAATCTTTAATTTTTTCATTAATATACCTTAGGAATATTTTGTTTGCCACAAATAGCTGAGCTCGCTTCTTGTTATAAAATAAAAACTCGACTTGTGATTTAAGTAAAGTCTTTCGTTGTAAACATGCCGAGTAGAACTAACATGTCCAGTGGAAGGAATCTGCAAACCACTTTGATTAAACATTTTTGTACTTTGTCCTTATATCGACGTCCGAAACTCCATAACTTCACAGAAAAAACAGAAGTGAATTCTTGTTGCGGGTAATTTTCAAGTAGATAAAGTCAAATTTTTCGCATCAAAACAAAACAAGATTTAATAGAGTTAATATGGTAACCATTTCCAATGTAGTGGGTGAATCTTAACACGTAAAGGTAATTGTTGTTGCAGGTAAAGATTACATACTCTGAAATCGCTGTAAAGATTAGCTTCTGTTTTTTCTGTTTTACAAAGAGACACCAAGTGATTTTGCTCATTTCTTAGCTGAGATTTAATTTTTTTCAAACTCTACGTTTTTCCTAATATCTCTTTTGAACCGAGATTTTCTCACTTATATATATATTTTTTCGTTCTAGGCCAACTCCGCTGGGAGTTTCGTACATCGCACTGGAAATCATGTACCTCATATGGGTATAAGAACAGGGTAATTCGAATGAAAAAAGGGCATGGTGAAGAAAAAACATGCAACAAAACTTTTCTGATTCAATCTCGGCTCCGGATTGTCTAAGAATCCTGATTTGTTGACGCCCTCAGCCTGTTTCTCCTTCAGGACCTGGAAGCCCTGTACTACAAATTGATCAGGTTGAAGTGGACAACAACAATCAACTGAAAATGATCATTTATGCACATTGATGTATACCTTCAAAAATTTGTTAAATCAAAATGTTTATCATCTGAAACCTATTTCAATTGTGCAATAGTTTTGAAATAAAACATTACTTACATTGTCAATTGTTACTGTTCTTTCTATATATGCAGCAACTTTCTTAACCAGGGCGGGAGTATAAACAACCTTAAGAAATAAGTAAACAAAGGTACTTTATTGAAACCAATTTATTTATTTCAATTACCACAGGATAATAATTAAAGAAAAGAAGAAGTCTAAACATGTTTTTCTTACAAATTGCATTTTTTTAGTCAAACTTACTGGCCTTTAAAGTTTCTTGAAATTAAAAAGGCAATGACTTTAGCCTCACGAAATTTTTCGTAAACATTGCAAAAAATGGTTTGTCTGTCCCAGCTAGAAGTTTAGCTGGATTTTGTCTTCTGAGAAAATATAAATGTATTACCTAAATTTCTAGCTATGTTACTTAAATATGTAGCTGTCTTTGCTTAATCTTGCTATCTGCAAATTATCTAGATACGTTATCTAGATAATTTCTATATGAAAAAATTAGCTAAACAGCTAGATATTTCGATAACACAGCTAGAAATGTAGGTAACACTGCTATATTTTCTTGGAAGACGAAATCCAGCTAAATTTCTAGCTGGGACAGCTAAAATATTTTTTCAGTGAAGGTAACTGGTCAAGTATAGCGGTAGTGGTAGTATTACAGAAGTTTCCATAACGTAAGCCTCGAACGAGCTGGAAAAGGGATTAATTAGTCTCACGTACATTATGGTAGATAGTTCGAGTTAAAAATGTATTACTCCCATTGATAAAATTTTGCGTGAGAACTCCATTAGTATTATTGTAATATGAATTATAAGAAATTATATTATAACAATTCCTATTGTTAATATTAAACTAGGAACTGTAGCTATTTTCAATTATGTATGTGAAAAAAATATTCTTCTCGACAAAAACATGTAGTTGTTATTCTTTTTTTCATTATCTACGATGGATCTTCCACACATTTTTTATGCAAATATTTGAATGTTTTCTAGCTCGAGTTCCAGACCTAACTTCACAATATGTTTACTTTTCTAACAAGTAGGCAATACCTATAGAGAAGTCGATAAACCATAACAGAAAATATTTTCGTATATTCTCCTTGAAGAAAATGATTCAACATTTTTTAGAATTTACTGCGTTTTATAATTTATACATTTTTTCGTATTTCTAGCACAATTTTAAAATAAAAAATAGAATTGAAGGAATTACTTAAAATATATTTTATTATTGAAAACATTAAAATATTTAAAGAATAAAATATTCCTAGAAATTTTTATGATTATTGCTAACAAAAAGAAGAAAAAGTTGTGAAAATGAATAAAACCAGGATAACCAAATGCTTTTGACTGCAATATTTAGAACAACAATAGTTATGCCTGTAGTTAGTAAATGTGTGAATTAATTTTAAATTATAATGAATTTCACAAACAAACTTCAAGTTTTTATATTTATTTTTAAATCAGACAGAAACGCTGCAGGTAGTTTTCAGCTACATTAAAAGTTGCGAATGTGGTACTGATTTTTAAACCCATTTTAGTAAAAAAGTGAGCTTTTTGCAATTTTTTACCCTAAAATTTAGTATTTAAATTTGTTTAGATATTTTTAAATTTCAAGGAATTCAAACTAAATAAATGCAGTATACCAAAACTATCAATTTCTACCATCGGTGGCTTCAAAATAACAATTGAATATTAACTCTATTGAAATAATTCTACAAAAAATAACCACTTCATTTATAACAACATTAGGTTATAAAATTGTAAAAAGTTAAAGATTCACATGGCAGGAAATCTAAAAGGAGTATTTGAATATAAATAATTTTTTACTGAAATGAATTTGATTTCTGTCTAAAAAATTGTATATTTGTTTTCTGTTTTGGGTGTTTATGATGAAAAAGTTCATTATATTTTTCGTATTAAATTTATTTATATTGGACTAATTCTTTCAGATTTTCTACCCTTTGAGTCTTAAATTTGTTAACATTTTTCTTATCTGATGTGTTATAAATGTAGTGGATAGGTTTTGTCAAATCATTTAATTTATTCGCTTAATTTAATATAAAACCATTACTCTAATGAGCTCCAAGCTGCCGTTGGTCTTTTTGGCCTTCTTCTTCGTCATCTTATGATTCCCCTTCTAAGAATATATTAAAAATTCTGCTACATTACTTTTCACATTTTTTCGGAATTCCAAACTCAAACTGTAAACGATATCGAGAATGTTGCTCGATCTTGCTTTGATATTAGGATGGGGAGTTAGATAGGCGGATAATCGAGGGTAAGAAGGTTATCGCTAGAGCAGGGTCCATTACCAGGAGTGAGAATATATCAAAAAAGCGAAAATTTCAATACATAATTCTATATTTGTATCGACTGTGTTATACGGTAGCGAGACGTGGACCTGTCAAGAAAAGGATAAGAGTAAAATTATCGCGACTGGCATGCAATTTCAGCGCAAAATATGTGGGAAAACACTGTTTTGACAAGGTGAAAAGCGAGATAATACTCAAAAAAATATGGTCCAGAAGAGACACTAGTTGACATATGAGAAAGAAATCGGTTTAGATGGTTCGGGCATGTTGAAAGCATGAAAGATGAACGACTGACCAAGCAAGTGTATAAAGGTAAAGTCAATGGCAGAATGCCCAGAGGTAGACCACCGAAAGAATGGTTAGAATGTGTAAATATTTTTGCAATGATCATAAATGTTTTGAACAATTTTATTGGTAAATTTAATTGATCATTGCTTTGCTTCAACTGAAAAATTGAAGAAAGTTGAAATATTTAGGAAAAACCAGAAATTTCTATCTCTATTCCAAGATAAAAATGCTATAAACAATATAAGATGGTTTAAACGATTTATATAATTATCCAGTTATTGATAAAAAGTAATATTTTATGTATTTATAACAATTTGTATTAAAAACCCGAAAAAATCATAATTAGCGCCAAAAACTCGCAAAAGCCAATTTTTCGCTAATGGGAATTTTTTTGGGACCCTATAAATAGACTTATGGCGGTGATATTTGAAAAATAATTTTTAATTCCTGATCTCTGATAAATTTCGAAGAGAAAAGGTGAGTTTCAACTCGATTCACCTGATATTGACGATTATAAATATAATTTTGAGAAACTTCGGATAAAGCTCCGAATGGCTGAATTCTCTGATTTTCTTCAAACTCCGTATACTCATGTATTTGGACGCGCTGATTACAAATATGATAGTGAAAATTTGCGATCAGGCGATTTTCATGGTGCAACCATAAAAAAACCATAACAATCTTGTTTTTTTTTCGTTTATCTAAGTCAATACATAAAATTGCGCCAAATCTTTTAAACAAAAGTTATAGATCTCATCAAGATACTCGTAGATAAAAATATGTGAAACAAAAAATGTGTGAGTCGATGAGATCTACAGCTTTTGTTTGAAAGATTTTGCGAAATTTTGCGTTTTGACTTAGATAAACGAAAAAACCCGTGATTTTCATGGTCTTTTTTATGGTTTCATCATGAAAATCGCCTCGTCGCAAATTTTCACTATTATATTCGTTATCGGTGCATCAAAATACATAAGTCTACGGAGTTTGAAGAAAATCGTAGAATTCAGCTATTCGGAACTGCACCCGAAACTTCTTTTTTCCTATAGGAAATACGTGTTTAATGTTCATGGGGCTTGCTAAACCTCTAAATATAATTTTTTTCAAACGCATTCATTTCTTTGTTGATTCGATGAAAGTTGGCGATATGCATGCAAATTCTAAAAAGAAATTTGGACCAACGTATTGCATATTCATGTCGGAACGGGATGAGACTAAAAAATTGAAAACCGAAAGATCTCGGCAAAAAGGTATATCCGAGAAATTCTCGTCTCGGACTCGATATAGTTTTCGACTGCTTGCAGGCTTGTAAATTAATATCTATTATTTACTTTATAGAGCAAACCTATACCATAGCCGTCGCTGCGTAATCGTGTACTTTAATATACAAAGATATGTTATAACCCGCAAGATACCTGTATCTATAGATTTCAAACTCTTAACATTAATTATAAAAAAAACTAAGCGTCCGATGAAAAAATCGACAACAACTTTGCATCGCACTCCGAAATATCTAGGTGCGAATTTTTTTCAAACAATTTGTTAAACAATTACATTTTTGTAATCTTCTGCAATTGTTATAAACAAACTAAGGATCTGATCGAAAACCCGTAAAGTCTTTCGGATTCGCTTCCACATATCTAGGTGCGCCTTTTTTAAACAATTTTTCAAACCATTACATTATTTTGTAATGTTCTGCAATTATTATAATCAAATATAATAATTGCACTCCAAACTGGAGTATTTAATCAAAATCAGCATGTATGAACCTCAGAGATAATTTTTTATTTTAAAAGAATATAATTGTTTTAGCAAATAAAATGATATTAGCATTTTCTTAAGTTTTTACAACAATTTCTACACTTATACAAATATACGTTGCTTTGGCAGAATCAGTCGTAAAAAAACTGTCTTCTCCAAACTTTGTTTACTTTGTTTAGAAAGTATAAATTTAAACGGACGCAAAATGGCTTGTCACGCACCTTTCCCAACCTACAAATTAAAAATTAAAAATTGTAAATCAATATTAATAACTTTTTTTTTAAATATCAAGGATTCACAGATATCACTTTAAAAAAAAAAATTTTCCGATAAATTTTCCGATAGATAAAAATCAAGATCAGAAATAAAACTTTTTATCTTATCACGCTGCATTGCTACTTTAGGATAAGACTCGAAAATAATTATTCAAAGTATTTATAATTTGGGCTAACATTTTTAATTTTATACCCACGAAGATTTTAGTATAGTTAAGAATTGATTCTTCAACTTTGATTCGAAATAATAGTTAACAATGATCACTATTTTAGCGTAATATTTATTATAAAATGTCTGGTAACACTCCATATTTATTTATCATGCTATAATATGAAAGGATGCTTTGAAACACTGAATTCAAAATCAAATAAATTGTGAAAATAGTACTTCTGAACATATTTTAAAATAGGTTCATCTGTTCTGCATATCTTTTAAAAAGATTTTAGAAATTTTTTTGCTTCATCATAGTAGCATGTCCTATCACGCGCGGACTCTTAGCAACGTTGAAAATTCATATCCATCACAAATTCATTCATCGATATCTTAGTTTTATATTTTCATACTATTTTGGGTTAGCCTTAACCAAAGGAACATATTTCAGGCAGTTTGAAAAATTCTTTATTTTCGAAAATCCCATTGCCTAAAATGGTCAACTTTTTGGCAATAATCCATTAATATTTAAAGATATTCCTTAGGTTTCGTGACTTATACTTTTAGAATAGAACTTGAAAACATCTCTCTAAATCTGAAATAGTGAAAATTTCACTATTTGAATTAGTGTAAGTTATTTCACTATTAAAATAGTGAAACTTTCTTCCACTATTTCAATTAGTTAAATTCACTATAGTCATAGTGTAATTTTCACTAGCACTCGATTAGTGAAAAATGATTAGTGGAATACACTTTTTGGAGTAGTGAAATCTTCTAATTGAATCAGTGAAACCGTAGAACCACTAGTTGAAATAGTGAAATTCACTAGCTCCAATTTAGAGAAATTGATTTTAAAAATGCTAAATATAAATAAAATATCATTAATTTTAGTCTAATGTATTTGTGTGTGTTTTTTCATTTACTCCTATTCCTATTTATTATGTTTAGGTTAGCATGACTAAGTTACAAAATATCTCTGGATCGTGTTCTGTCTACGATATATAATAAGCACTCTTATGTTAGTAACTATTTTTTAAAAAAGTTAACAAAATAAAAATATTATTGAAAGTCTCAATCAAATCAGGGTGCAAAAAAAAACGATGAAACCACAAATAGTTTCAGAAGGTAACTTTTAATTTACTTATTAGTCATTGCCACATACAATAAATAGTTTTGATAAACAAATTGAAAGGACTATGCTGTAGATATATATTCCTTCGTCGTTAAAGGTAGCTTTGTCAGAAAACTTTCTATTTAATGTTAAGTCAATGTTAATAATTATTCAATCTTAATTTCCTCTAAACTTTCCATGATGAGGTGTTCTAGATTGGCCTAGAAACTTGTTGTTTCCATCGTAGACTAATAAAGACGAAAAAAGAAGAAGGAAAAAGCGTAAGAGGTTGGTTGTGATGACTCTTCTCTCTCTTTTTTCATTATTATGTACATATTTGTCTCTAGAGAGCCGGAAATGTATGATGGTTAGATGCGCACTTTTCTCTGATACATCCCATCTTATTATTATTTTATTTCATCACATGAGAAGTTTTCATAAAATATTTGTTGTAAAACATATTTTTGATATTATATAGTTTATGGTGGCATGCACCTTAAATGAATTGTTTTTGGGCGGGAATGATTTTTGTCACCTAAAGCCGAAAATTTCATGTACCTTAAACATATCATTTGAAACTCTAGAGGGTGGGGCGTTCAAGGTTTTTTTACACGTGACACTTTTTTTAAACTTGTTTAAATAAAAATTTCAATAATTTAAGCCTTAATTTGCTCGACTGATTTAAATATTGAATGCTTCATTTAAATATCGAACTCTGATATGGCGTTAAAGACGTACTTAATCATTTACATTTGTTTCTCATACTGATATCGAACAGTTTTTGTTTATTAGTAATTATTGGATCATATATTATAAATATGCCCATTATATTTCACAACTTGTGATGGAAGATGGAGGTCATCTTTAGGGTCATGTGGCATTTTAAGGAGGTCAACAGCACATCATAAAATGTCACAAAGAGGGCGGTGAAGGAGGGGGGGATAAAAAATCACTGAAAATAGATCCAATAATATGTGCACCAGGGCGTATCGAACAAAATAACTCTCGTCATTCCTAGTTCTAATAGGAAGGAATGAAACCTCCCTTTTAAGAGTCAAAAGCTTTATCGAGAACATATTCGCAATATATTGCAACAATAATATATAAAGAAGGTTGATATTAAAATAATTTGTGTAAACTTTGAATTATAAGAAAATATCAAAGTGAGCGGAAAAAAATTTGACTGTCTCCCATAATTTTTTGTTTAAATTATGAACACCGATTTGATGTGTAGGCAGCATGGAACCAAAAAAAATCTCTTCGGCAACGAATTTATAAAATTTTCATATTGAAGACTTGCGAAATTGATATTCATTTTAGATATGTTTTTCGATGAGTGAAGTAATCAGCTGATATCTATAGACAGCATAAATTATTTTTTTGTCGTGTGAAAAAAAAGCAAATTGTAAAATTTGGATATCTTATTTTAATGCATAGTCAATACAAGTCATTTTAATATTATCCTTCTTTACATAGACTGAAAAAAATGACTGGATCCAAGGAATTGCGTTTCTTTGATTTCTTTTCATTGTATCAAGGATTTGCTTACGGCAGTTGAATAAACATTGTTGAGAGGCAAAAAAGTCATCGATCGTCAAAAAGCGATCATTTCTTTGTTAATATTTCTTGAATAGAAAGAAATTTTTTTTTTTTGCAATAAATGTGAAAATCATTAAATTAAAGAAATGATTTCTTGAAAGTTAAGAACCCGTTTTCATTGAATATGGTTTTCACACGCAAAGAAATATTTTCTCATTTCAATGAAATCGATTTTTTGAAGTAATAAATACATATTTAAATTAGCCAAGGTGCGAACGTTTAGACTCGAGCGTGTTATAAATGGGAATAAAGGTACGGAGTGTCACGACGTTCAGACTCGGCCTTTAAATTAAGCGATTCATTTCCATGTGGATCAAATAATTTAGCTTTATTTGACTGAAAGAAATATTTTTCTCCAGATGAATAATTGTAACGAAATTTTTATCCAATGCTAAAATTCGACTCGATTATTGCATTTAAATAACAATATACCTTTTAGAAATATTGTTTTGAATTAAATATTAATCTATTCCATTAGACAAATCGTCACTCAAATAAACAATCTGCAGTTAACCAATCCGAACAAATATTTTTTTAAACATAAAATTGTTGGATTTCAACTGTTCAAATGTTTCAAACAATGGTGGTATTTTTGTAGGTCAATCGAATGATTTTTCGTCTTAAGCTGCGTTTATTTCGATAAATAACGTCTTTTTAAATAATTTTCTCTCTTCTTCGAGTCAAGGACTTGGTTCTTTGAATCAATTCATATTTTGCCAACTTCGTCACATACTTGTTCTAAACAATATATCACATCTAAGACCACAGAAATATTTACTTCTGTTTAGAACCCATTTCTTTGTATCCACAAAATATTTGGCAAAACTTAGGACTTCAAGCAATTCTCTTTATTTATTAGGGTGGTCCTAATTTCATCGGTTGAACAATAACTCAATAAATAGGATTTCGAATATTATTGATCAATGCCTGTTTTGAATTGTCGCGCCTTTGGTACCTTTCGGTAAACAAGATATCTGTTAAAGGCAAATGCAGATCTTCACACGGTGAATAGAATCTTCAAGGAGTAAGAGGATACAACTATAGGTTTTGCGACATACTTTAGTTTGATTGACAAGAAAACATTTATTTAGTGTTGACCATGTCTCGAGTAATTTTTTTTCGTTCATTATACTTTCAAGAATTATTATATTGTACGTTTTTTATTCTACAACGTTCATATTCATGGAATAAACAGGGAATAATATGCTGGACACCATGCCCCATGGTATGGGGTATGCTGACCCAAATGCAAGACCAACTAATTAATTAAATGTCAAATAATGACGTTGTTAAAAAACGGATTCAAGTAATGACATATACAACCTGATAATGTGAGCTTCTCACCAAATGATACAGGAATCAAAATCACATTTCAATTATAATTTAAAGGACATTTCATGCAAAGCCTGACACCATGCCCCACTCTCCCCGATTACCGCAATACAGCTATAGTTCCGCTTCCACATAACTATTTTTTCCAATAACTTAGATGTAAAGAAAAAATTAGCCTTAAGATAAGAAAAATGGAAGGAAGGAATAAGAAATGGAATGAAAGGAATTATTTGTTTGATAATATTTTCTTAATTTAAAAAAAAATTCTTTTGATTCTAATGATGTACCGGAAAAAATTAGGGAAATAATTAATTTAATCTTATTATTTGAAAACAAGAAAAGCGTTTCATCAAAAAATATTTCTTCAATTTATAAACCGAAATGCAGTCCAAACCTAACGAACCAAATAATAAAAGTTTTGTATATTTAAGTTCATTATTTTGTTAAGCCAAATAATAGAGGAAAGGGCTTGAATTTTATATACCAATATAGTCATTCGAAAGATTATTTAATAACCTTTCGGATGGTTCGATTGATTTTTTCATATCATCAACAAGTTCTTTTTAAATAAAGATTTTCCAAAAAACGAGTTTATCGAAAATCGGTAAATGGTGGCTCTAATTTGATATACCTATAAAAACATCGAAATACATGAAAAATAAGCAAGTTTCCGATATGAAAATATTTATTAATATTATTTAGGATGATACAAAGTATAATCGAATCTGGTATTTGACATTCTGAAATCTGCAAAGAAGACAAATTGGACAATAAGCGTTAATATACACACTACACTCGTCATTGTTAGGATCACATGAATCCACACTAAACAAGCACAGACAGACACACACATACGTGCATGAATACATGCACCCATTTTTTTAACATTCAGGGAGCTGAATAATGTCTAACTGGGATTTTCTGGTATATGAAATTAGAGCCATATGGTACAAAATGTTCATGTTTAAAAAGCATAACCCATAAACAGAAGCATCTCCATATCTACCGAGCAATACTATTCTACTAACCCTACTTCACTACTACATACAACATTTATTGGAAAAACTACATTCCCGAAATAATGAATAGACATTTAAGACTTCCCTGGAATGAACTCAGGATATCTGATTTTTTATTTTTCTGTCTCACACTATACTTAAGTGCGTTCAGTTCCCACTGTCAGTAACCTAGTACATGTTTTAGTTTTCCAGAAATTCAGGTGGCTCAAATTCAAGCCCTATATCAAATTCGAGCTATTTCCTCTATAATGATTAAAACAATTTTTTCCATAATTTTAAATACATCATTAGTAGAACGTATCAAAATATTCTTCAATTTAAAAAAATATTCTGGTTAGAACAAAATATTTATTGAATTCAAATAAAGAACTGTAACCAAGAATTTTTTCGAATTAAGGAGACATTTCTTTGATCGTATGATAATTTACAAATTTCTTTAATTTAAAGAAATTTTGTTTGAATCGAAGAAACTTTTTTTTGACTGTGCGGAGACAAACAAAATTTGTTTTAATGCAACTTCAGGAGAGCGTTTTCGACTCCAAAAATAAATTTATCATCCCTATAAAATTTATAGAATCTTTTCAATCCCTATAAAAGTACGAACGAAGAACTTCATTCTTCCGATAAGGCCTAATGTGTACGCTTCCTTATGTCTAATTTATAGGTAGGATATGAACAAGGAACGCGACATTTTTCATTAAAACTAATTCTTTTCCAACAATTTTCAAATATCTAAGAAGATCGGCGAATAAGTTAATATGGATACAATCGGAAATTCTTTCTACCTTTCAATGAAAAATTGTTTTTTCTGAATAATTTAAAAAATATTCTATTTGAATTGATTGTTTGTTCTACTCTGAATATACGTCTTACTGATGATGACATATGTTATAGATGTGCACATAATTCACAAGTAATAGGTAATTTAGGTGCTACGCTTTCTCTCTTTATTGAATAAAGACATAAAAGTTTCTTAATAATACTTCAGAACCATGGCCGTAAAGGTGCGTCATAATTCAGCAAATAAGACTGACGTGTCTCTTTATCATTGGACCAACCAGCAATAAAAAAGTGTCGTAAAATATGTAAAGAAGTTGACGCAGAATAAAGCTTCGCTTCATAAAACTAATAATGTGCCAAAAGGATAAAAAATAACATATTGATGATACTTGTAGCTATTCAAAAATGTAGATTTCAAAATTGCAAAACTTTTCTGATTAGAGATAATGAATAATTTAAAATGTGAATTTTTTCTACATTCTAAGACCTTTTTTGGTCATTATTGTAAGGTAGAGAGTTTCTAAGCCATTGACTCAATCAAAGTTCGAATTGTTTCTAATTTAGTAAGAAGTTAGCATTTTCAATTAGTAGAAAAGGCAGCATCTACCGAAATTTGTTGCGCGTAGAACAAATATTTTTGGTGAGCCCAGGGACACTGGAAGAGCGTCTACAGACTCGCCGAGATTCGGTGAGCTTAGACCAAATAACAGTAAAGAAATTCGTTTTAAACTTGAGAGATAAGTAAAATTTATGGGAACACACTACGTTCAAAAACTTAAACCATCTGAAGCCGTTAATAAATGAGAAAAATGTTTTATTTTATTATGCTGAAAAAAATGTTTTATTTTATGATGCTGAAAAAAAAGTATTGCATAGAAATAGGTAACTTTAAAAATATACACATATGTATATGCTTATGATAAATCTTGTTAAGTGTATCAGCTAGGTTGCTTATCACCCAGGAAACTTAATTTGAGTATTAAATTCATTATTTTATAAAAATTTTATATGAATCGACTTATCATAATGAGAAGGTACTAGTTTTGGGTGAAAACTATCGCGAATTTCATTAAATTTCCACGTTTTAGCACCCCCCGAATCTGAAAAAAACAGGTTTTACTATGGTGCTGTCTGTGAGTATTTGTCGTTGTCGTTGTCGTCGTTCTCGTCATTGTCATCTGGATACCGGCTAACTTTTCAAAAAATAATCAGATTATATTGTGCTTTGGCATTCATTTTAAGCAGGACTATGAATCCGGAACAGAAACTCGACTGTTCCGATTCCGGATCCGCTTCTTTTTAGGAATGGTTCCGGGCTTGTTCTGGAAACGCTTTTAAGCGAAAATACTATTACTCGTTCCGTTCCGAATCCAAACTACACTTATCTCTCCGGGTTCCAGATCCGACTGACTTCGTCCCAAATTAGGGTTTCGTTCCAAGCAGGAACAAAACTGGAACCAGAATCTCATTCCAGAACACATTTTTTGGTCAAAATTCTACAATAAAAAAGCCACCTAAATTTTTTGAAAATTCAATAAATCCGCGGAATTCCCTAATAGTCGATACTATCGGATTTTTTAAGTTATGTAATATGGATTTGGGATTGAAATTCAAAAATTCTAAATAGGGATACAAATTTTGGAATCTTTCAATCAATTCGGGGATTTTGATCGGAATCGGTAATAAAGGACTTTCCAAGTTAGAGAAAACGTATTTGCGGTCAGAATTAAGAAATTCAAAAAAGCCGCATCTCAAAATACAAATTTTGGGTCAAAATTTAGAAATTTGACTCTAATTTTGAAAATTTTGGTAATCTGGCAGATTTTCATAAAAGTCAAAACCAAGGGTTTTTTCCAATAGCAGAATATGAATTTGAGGTCAGAAACCATAAATAAAAAGAAGCAAACCTAAATTTTGGAAATTCTATGTAATTAGTAGTACATTTACATGAATGTCAGTAACTCTTCAAGACACAGGATTCGAATTTGTAATAAAAATTAAAAAATTTTACTGAATTTCTGAACATTTTATTAATTTGGTTGATTTCCATGAAAGTCAGTACGAGGAGGGTTTTCGGGACACAGAACAGGAATTTGAGGGCAGAATACGAAAATTCAAAAAAGCAAATTAAAGTTTGAAAATTGTATTAAATTAATGGGTTTTCATTAAAGTCAGTACGAGTAAGTTTTTAAGTCACAGAAAAAAATTGGGATCCAAATTCAAAAATTCAAAAATTAACTTAAAATTTGGAAAATTCAATGAAATTGTTTAACTTTCATAAAAGTCATAACAAGGAGGTTTTTCGATTCTTAAAACCGAAATTTGGGGTCAACATTACTAAAATCCAAATTTTCACTTGAAATTTGGAAAATGTTATTAAATTGTTAGATTTCCATGAAAGTCAAAAAGGAGGGGGTTTCCGAGTTTCAAAATACAAATTTCGGTTCAAAATTGAAAAATTCAAAACAGCAGCCTAAGTTTTGGAAATTCTATTTCATTGGTAGATTCCCATCAAAGTCAGTAAGAGGGGGCGTTTTAAGTAATCGAATACGAACTTGACATCAAAATTCAAAAGGATAACAAAAGTCATAGAAGACGCATTTGAAGCCAAATTTTAAAAATTCAAAAAGCTACCATTTTAGTGAAATTTTCAGAATTTCATTCAAATTTATCAGTTTCTAAATTCTGGCTGACTCTCACGTAAATCTACTGATTTGATTAATTTTTTTTTCAATTTGTATCAAATTTTTCAATTTTGACCTTAAATTCGTATTCTGTGAATTGAAGACTTTCTGACGTTCATGTCAATCTACCAATTATACAGAATTTCAGAAACTGAGTTTTAATTTAATTTGACATTTCTTTTCACTTACGATTTTCGACTTGAAATTCGTATTCGGTTATTAAAAAAAAAACCTCGTACTGACTTTTATAAAAATCTATTGGATTAATAAAATTTTCAAAATTTATGTCAACTTTCTGAATTTTTCAATTTTGAACCCATAATTGTTTCCGACAATTATTAAATTAATTAAATCATAGAGGAATGCTGTAGTAATTTAACATTGCAATGCTTGTGTAAGTGTAGTACACTGCACACATATAGCGTGGTTGGGAACAGGAGCGGATTTGCTTCGGTATTGGTTCTGGTTTCTTTTCAGCCCGGATCTATTTTAATCGAAACCGAAGCTCTGGTCTTAAGGATAAAACAGAAACCTTGAGTGCGTTAATCAGCCTTTTTCGATCTACGGTTCTGGTTTAAAGCACCGAAAAAAAGTACCAAAACATGAAAAATCCCATTTTCGGTCCAATTATACAAGATACCAAAAAAATGTAGAGGAAAAAATTATTGAACCAGAAAAGTTATAAAAATTTGTTAAAACTATTTTTTGATAGGACGCGTAGTTTTTGTGTCAATCCTGGAAAAGAACATTGACAATTATAAAAATAAATTCTTGGAAAAACTGCACAAGATAAAATAAAGTGCTTAATAACAAAAGTATTCTACTGAAAAGTATCTACAAAGGGTCTAGCCCATTAAGCAGGTCAAAAATGCCATCGGCTGCAACCAGTTTCTCAAAAAGCCCTTTTCTAGGACTTGGAATTATTACTTTTTTCCCGGATTTTTGAACCCCCATCATCATCTGCATAGTCATGGTGGCTAAAAATGTGTTTTATGGTTCTTATTTGTTTTTTTGACATATTTGTGTAATAGAAAAATCTGAATAAAATTAGTACAAAACAAATAATCAGAACACACCTAAAAAAATTTGTTTCCAGTGTTTTGGCGGGAAATTCAAATTTTTGAGAGAAATTCAAATTTTCGAAAAATTTTTTTGTTCAAAAATTTTTTGAGCACTGTTCCAAATTTTTCATTAATGAAAGGGCATTTCATGTGCTAACTTTCAGAATTTTTTCAGATTTTTAATTGATGTGGACGGTGGTTTTTTTTTTTAATAAAAACTTTCACAGATGAGAGATACCCTTATTAAGAAGAAGTATTGGTAAGTATTGAATTTCCAATACTTATTCACGAAAAAATTACTAAATCCGATACTTACCAAAACTTCTTTTTCATAAGGGTATTATGGATTAATATTGAAATGCTGAATATTACTTATGATCAAATGCTGTATTTTTTAATGTTTCTGGATGTTTCAATTGGTGGGTGGAACGGAAATCCTTTATAAAAGTTTTGGATTAATCATCGTCGCTACCCTCCATTTTATGTTGTACGAACAGTTTGCTCGACATTTCTGCTGGTCGAACGATTTTCGAAAAATACCGAGCATGGGATAGATAGTAAATTACAGCAGCAGTATGTGAGCAGCTACCGATCGTACAATTAGCATTTGCGCACTAACAACAATATCATTTAATTCCTTCGAAATCAATGGAATCAGGCGTGTATTCAACAAAACACTTAGAACGCCGAGATTCATATGACGTGACTGAACTTCTACTTTCGAAATGTTCGCGGTATCCTTAGCGCAGAAAATGTTAATTTTGTTGTCATCTTCCATCAATTCAGCTAATACGATACCACTTGACTGAGTTGATACGAATTCGTGAACAATATTTCCAGATCGTTGACGGTCATTTCCGAAAAATCTCCCACATCCGATGAATATATATGTTTGAAAGAAATCTTTCGCCTACTCCATCGTTTTTCTTGAACTATAATAGCCAAGTTTCTTGGAAGAAACCAGTCATCCATTTTTTGTAGCTGTTATATTAAGACCTGGTTTTTCAACTGTTTTCTATATTCTAATTTATATTGGGCTTTCACAATATGTGTGATTGAAAAATTTTCTCGATAATTTTTCGCATTAAGTGTAAATGGTTCTTCGCAGGGTATAAAGTTCTCATGCCAGCACATAAATGATAAAGTAACTAGTTAAATGAATACAGCTAAATCTAATGACTCTCGCTATGTGACGAAAATTCGTTGGGAAAATCCAATGGCATCATTGAAAGAAAATGTCGAGTCCTCCGTCATCGAATAGATAATAAGTTACTTCCGAAAATCGGCTCTTTCAGTAAAATTGCATGTTTTTCAAATAAAAAATTCGGAAAACGTCTCCAACCATATATATTCATTGGATGTGGGAGATTTTTCGGAAATGACCCTCAACGATCTGGAAATATTGTTCACGGGTTCGTATCAACTCAGTCAAGCGGTATCGTATTTAGATGAATTGATGGACGATGACAACAAAATTAACATTTGCTGTGCTAAAGAAACCGCGAACATTTTGAAAGTAGAAGTTCAGTCACGTCATATGAATCTTCGGCATTCTATGTGTTTTGTTGAATACACGCATAATTTCATTGGTTTCGAAGGAATTAAATAATATTGTTGTTAGTGCGCAAATGCTAATCGTAGGATCGCTTGCTGCTCACATACTGCTGCTGTGATTTACTATCTATCCCATGCTCGGTATTTTTCGAAAATCGTTCGACCAGCAGAAATATTGAGCAAACTGTTCGTACAAAATAAACTGGAGGGTAGCGACGATGATTAATCCAAAACTTTTTTAAACGATTTCCGTTTCACATACTAATTAAAACATTCAGACACATTAAACAATACAGCATTTGATCATAAGCAATATTCAGCATTTCAATATTATTCCATGATTTCCTTATGAAGAAGAAGTATTAGTAAGTATCGGATCTGATACTTTTTTCGCGAATAAGTATTGTAAATCCAATACTTTTCCGGAAAAAAGTATTGGATCCAATACATACCAATATTTCTTCTTAATAAGGGTATCTGCCATCAGTGAAAGTTTTTATTTAAAAAAACTACCGTCCACATCCATTAAAAATCTGGAAAAATTATGAAAGTTAGCACATGAGATGACCTTTCATTTATGAAAAATTTGGAATAGTACTCAAAAAATTTTCGAAAATTTGAATTTCTCTCGAAAATTTGAATTTCACGCCAAAACACTGAAAAAAATTTTTTTAGGTGTATTCTAATTATTTGTTTTGTACTAATTTTGTTCAGATTTTTCTATTACACAAATATGTCAAAAAAAAAATAAAAACCATAAAACACATTTTTACCCACCATGACTATGCAGGTGGTGATGGGGGTTCAAAATTCCGGGAAAAAAGTTATAATTCCAAGTCCTAGAAAAGGGCTCATTAAGAGTCTCGTTCCAGCCAAGGGCATTTTTGACCTGCTTAACGGGCTAGGCCCTTTATTTCTGACTATTTTTTGATAAAATTCACACTTTTGGTTTCAATCATGGAAAATAACATCAAAAATAAAAAAATTGAATTTTCGGAAAAATGGCAATAGATACAATAAAATCATTAACGGCAAAATTTTTCGTTCGGAACAGATCTCAGAGACCCTTTAAAATTGAAAGTGCTTGAAGTCCTAAAGTTTTGAAGGTAATACCTTCAAACTTAAATCAAACACTTCAATGGTGGCGCTGGATCAGAGAGATCCATATCCAAGGACGACCGCCTTCTGCATTTTCCCCGCAAGTGTCTCAGCATTTTGTTGACACGTAGGGATGCTTTTCAGGCTATTAACAAGTGAAACCTTGGCACCTCCGAGAGCGCCGATTATGAGAACGATTAGCTTAACAGAATATTCCGGATATAACCGTCGCAACTCCCTTATAAGGTCTTTATACCTTTCTTTCTTTTCTTTCTCCTTCGCTGTGACGTTTTTGTCGGCTGGTGCAGGAAATTCAATAAAGACCATGGTTCGTTTCTCAAAGTCAAGAAGAACCATGCCCGGCCTCGAGTGCGTAACAGAAACAATTGCCGAGAATATGAAGTTCCAGTATATGCGGCACTTCTCATTTTCGACAATTGCCTCTATTTCTCTAAGAGCGTTCAGCGGAGAGGTATTTAGGCTGATGCCGTAAGAGTGACATAGATGGTAATAAAGCACTCTCAGTGCTGCATTGTGCCTTTGGATGTAGGTTGTTCCCGCATGAGTTGGTCAACTAGATAGTATGTGTCCTAGATGCTCGGGGTGTTCATGACACGCTCTGCAGCTTTAATCGTTAATGTCTTGGCTCAAAATGTGGCGACGGTATGCTAGAGTGGAAATGACACTATCTTGACATGCCAAAATGAAGCCCTCCGTGCCCGACTTCAATCCGGGTGATCTAAGGAAAGCAAACGTCAGTTCATACGACATTGACTGATCTTCGACATTTCTGTCGAAGATTCCGTGCATCCTCTTATCGAGGAGCTCCTCGCAGAAGTTTTTCTTCTGTGCTTTCTTAATCCAGGTCTTCAGGATTGAGTATTCAAGATGGATAAGATTTGATGCATTTTGCTCACCCCTGACATTTAAGTCAAGGCCGAGTATTTCAGCAGCCTCCTCCGCTGCTTTGTACAGAAACGCCCCTTTGCCTACTTTTTCGTGTTTCCTTAACAATTTAAGAAGAGGGTCTTGTCCATTTGCGACAATATGTGCTGTAATCAGAATAATTCTGTTGTGAAGACATTCAAGATTCAGTATTCCACGACGCGTGAGATGTAAAGCCGTGGAACAGAAGACCTAAGGTGCATGCTTTTGTTCATGTGCGTAACCTTTCGGGACCCGATATCGAGGGATCTGAGCTCCTCCTTCGTCCATGGAACTACTCCAAATGAATAGAGTATTACTGGGACGGCAAGCATGTTCGTCGCAGATACTTTCTTCCTCGCCTACAGTTCTTTAGACCATAGCTGTCGGATAAGACATTTGTATCTGCATCGGAGAGTATCCTTTATAGATGTTACGTCCTGAATGAGGCTCTGTGGCATGCCCAGGTATGTATAGGTCTTTCCTGCGCAAAGGTGTCGTATAGCGTTTCTGTCAACGAGTTCAGGATCTTCAGGGATGCCGTTAAGTTTTCCTTTCTTCAAATTAACCTTGGCGCATTTCTCTAACCCGAACTCCATTCCAATCTCTTGAGTGTACTCTTTGACAATTTTTAGAGCTACATATAGTTTCTCTTGATTTCTAGCATTGATGTACAATACATGAGTTACCTTATGCTCTCGGTTTCCAGGTTTGCCGCATAGGTACCCTTCAGAATGGCGAAGTGCGAGTGATAGTGGCAATAATGTGAGGCAAAAGAGGAGACGACTCATGGTGTCGCCCTGAAACACACCTCTCCGAACGGTGATACTGTTAGTGATCACACGATGTTTTCCAGATGAGATAGTGAATCTGGTTTTCCAAAGCGGCATTAATCTCTCTATGCACCTCAAGATGTGTGGATGAACCTTTAAGCTTTCCAGCAGACAGGTGATAAGTCTACGGGAGGTTGAATCGAATGCTTTCCGGTAATCAATCCAGGCCATCGATAGGAATCGCTGATAGGATGCTGCGTCTGTACAGACACATCTATCGATGAGCAGGCTCACCCGACATCCTGCTACGCCTTTCTTTGAGCCGTGTTGTTCATACATCTCTCGCCACATAGGTCCAATTGCTCGAACAATCCTATCATTTAGGATAGCTGTGAATATCTTATACAGTGTGTTCAGACAAGTTATTGGCCTGTAATTCTTAGGGCCAGCTAAGTTGCCCGTCTTCGACAGGAGCACTGTGCGCCCGTTCACCAACCACTCCGGAATAGGCTCTTCCGACTTTAGATATGAGGTGAAAATTCGGGCCAGATGCTTGTGGGTTGACGGAAACTTCTTTCACCAGAAGGTCTTGATACAATCTGGTCCCGGAGCGGAATAGTTGAAAACGCATTATTCCTTCGGACATCGAAGAAATATTTCAGCAGCGAAATTAAATTATTATTATATCTATGACTGCGAAAGTTTATTTTGCAATGAAAAATGTATTTTTTTAATTTTCTAATTATTATTTGTTTGAAACAATTAATTTGGATATTTTAAACATTTTAAATAAGCGCGCTTTGCAGCCAATCAGAAATTCAGCGCGACGCATGCGCCGTGCGGTTGGGGAGCAAGTTTGGGAGCACTGGCGCGAACTGTCGAACCTTGGCAGTGAATGTCCTACCAGATGTTATATAGTCAATCACACACTGAGTGCGGGACGCGTACTGTTTAGCACAGCCTATCTTTGTGCTGAGTTGATGAATTCGTCTTTTGGTCTTATGATCAACCGTTGGTTTTGTTTTACGGCTTGCATCTGCCAAAGTTTTCGCTGCATTTTACACACATTGATAGTCCAGAGGTCGGATTCTTCGGGAAAATCTCCACGAAGTTCATCATTCAATTCAGTCAGATCTTTGGGCTTGGGAGAAACCTGAATGTTGATTTTTCTCTATTGGATGCCTGTTCGCGGTTGGTCTTAGTGTCGCCTCTCTTTCTCTGTTGCCGGCTTGTTTCGGCTGCGGTTGAGTAGGCACCACGAAGTACTACAAGGAGACCGCACACCATATATTTCACCTGGCGCCATTTCGCGATCGCCTGTTCTTGGATTTTTATTCCTTCCCAGATGAGAGCGCCTCTTCAGATAAACTTTGTAACCAAATTGTCGTCTGCTACTATGGGAATCGTAGTTCCTCAATTTGCCACATGTGGCGCTCTCATCTGGGAAGGAATAAAAATCCGAGAACAGGCGATAGCGGTTGTGGGCTGTTTACCACCATCTCCGCCACAGGCGTGCGGTCTCCTTGTAGTACTTCGTGGTAGGCACTCCGCTCATATAACCTCTTTTCCGGAGGTTCTAGGTTTCGCAAAATTTTCTTTTGTTTTACCAATTTTGAACGTATAACATGAGGCTGCGTGTGATGTGCTCATAACGCAGTGGGCACAAACGTTAAAGAACGTTATTAGAACGGCTCAAAAATGTCCTAAGTCAGTCCAAATAACGTTCCTTAAACATACAATGTTCCAGGAACGTTTGAAGGACGTATTTGGAACTTGAAACCGTTTTCAAAACATTATTTGGGCCGACTTAGGACGGTTTTCGAAACGTTTAAATGACGTCTTTTGACTTGTACGTCCAATGAACGTTTTTAGAACGTTCCAATTACGTTCTTAAATTTCGTGCCAACTGGGAAAGTACTATACTATAGACTGGCTATACGCAGAAATACAAGCTCTATTGAAGGCATGAAAAAGGAAATTTGGGCCACTCTTTACCACATGCGACAACCTCATAACATGTGAGGAGGAATATCCTCACTGGAATTATCCTCACTGGAAGGAATGTCAATCACTGCTGAAGAGGTGAAAAAAGCACTTAGAGGCACGAAGAACTTTTCCGCTGCTGGACCAGATGATATCAAAAACAAAGGGCTGTTCACTCTCGAGTTGAGACTCGAATGATCGGATACTCCATGTGACTCCATGCGACTCGGCTGAACTCTAGCGACTCTAACGACGCGCGATCGCTTGCGCCTTGGAGTATTATCAAGTTGTTTGTAAAATGCCGGAAAATGATTGAACCAAAATTTTGCACTGACAGGTCAACTAAACCCGTCTTTCACAATCCAATGTGTCGGTTATGACTCGAGAATCAGAAACACGCTCCGACTCCCATCAACTCGAGTAGCACTCGGCTCGACTCCTATGGACTCCTATGGACTCCTTAGCAACTCTTACACCTTGGCTAACTCTTTTAAATCCTGCGAACTCTCTCTCATTTTGGAGTCGCGATAGAGTAACTCTAGGAATATTCAGATCGCTCGAGTCTCAACTCGAGGGTGAATAGCCCTTTGATCAAAAACTTCTGATGCAAGACGTTTACTTCTAATAAAAACATCTGGCCCGCATTTTCACCTCATACGCCCGAGAGATCTCATACCGGAGAAAGATGACTTGCCCAACCCAGAGAAACTACAGGCCAATAACTTGTTTGAACACGCTGCATAATAATTGGCCTGTGTGGAGAGACATGTACGAACTCCGTGACTTGAAAAAAGGTGTATCAGGCAGCCAAAAGAACCTGCTAATTGACAGGTGCGTCTGCAAAGACGCAGAAACCGATGTCCTGAATTGACTACCGGAAAGCTTGCGATTGAACCTCTCATAGACTTATCATCTGTCTATTGGAGAGCTTAGAGGGTAATCCACACAAAGTATAATATGTAAAGTATGCATAGAGAGATTGATGCCCCTTTAAAAAACTATATTTATTATCTCATCTGGAAATTATCGTGTGACAATGAACAGCGTCACTTCAGAGTGCTTTGAATATCGTCGAGGGGTACACAGCATAGATCGATATGGACTTTGAATTATAAAAGTGCCAAGAATAATCTGGAGCTAGGACGAATTACTGGCGTCCCCAGAGATCCTGAGTTTGTGGATGTGAGTGTTGTTAGACATCGTGCCATTGGAAAGACCTATATATGCCAAGCCGTATCGTGGAGTCGCATTCGGGACATAACACCAGTGCTGAAGTCTCTTCGAAGCAGATGCAAACGTCATCTTCGACAGATTTGGTCTTCAGCAAGGTATCTGCAACTAACATGCTTGCTGTCTCGGTTCTACTTCACTCGTTTGGGCTAGTTCCATGGTCGAGGCACAAGCTGGCGGCCCTTAATATCTCCAAGCGTATGATCATGAGTATGTAGAAGAGCTTGCATATCAATTCATCCGTTCTGCGACTATAAATCCCACGCCATCAAGGTGGGCACGAACTTCTGAATCTCCAATATCTTCATAACCGAATTATACTGGGTACAACTTACATCGTTAGACATGCTCAAGTAAAGAAATCAGAGAACTCAGATCATCAGAAATTCAACGTTAGTATACAGTTCTCGAAACACACAAGGGTTTCACCGGCATTTCGATGTGATTTTATCGTGTTCTGTGGCCCCCTATCCCGGGGTCGTGAGACGTGGCCATATGTATGATGTACCGCGATTCTACTGGGAGCCAGTGTCATTTTCATAGATGGGAGTTGCCCCCAGTGGGATCGGGCGGTGGTTATTTAATTTGTATTTCTTAATATTATATACGTTATTTGCTTTCCAACAGGCTAATAAATGAAGCTTTCATACCTCCAAGGCAGCCAATTATGAGAATTATAAGATGGACTTTGTAGCCTTGGTACAGCCTACTCAGTTCGAAAAGAAGTGCTTGATATTTCGCCCGTTTTTCTCCCTCCTTTGCCGTGATATTACCATCGGCTGGTGCCGAGAATTCAATCACGTAAATGATCTCGTTCTTCAGATCTTGGAGGACAATGTCAGGCTTCGTAGCACTGATACGCTGAGTGGCGGAGAATGAGAAATTCCAGTAGATCTTACACTGATCATTCTCCACAACTGACTCGAGTTCCCCCTGGACGTATGGCAAGATGGGCAATAGATCAACACCATAGAAATGCCTAAGATGGTAATATATCACTTTTAGAGCTGCATTGTGTCTCTCTATGTACGCGCAGCGTGCATATTTAGAGCATCCACTGAGAACATGTCCAAGTGTTTCGGGCTCTTGCTTGCACGCTCGGCAGTTGGTATCGCGTACAGGTACATTCATTATGCGCTCGCGGTAAACTAACGTGTCTATGACGCCGTCTTGACAGACAAAAAGAAATCCCTCGGTCTCCGATCTCAATCCAGCAGACTTGAGAAACATGTTGGACAGACCCATCGAGAGCTCTTCTCTACGTAGGATGCCGTAGAACTTACCATGGATTTTTGCATTATTATTTTTTTTTCAAACTTTTTCTCGGGTGAACCCGGTTTTTCGTCATAGCCACGGACTAAGTCAAGTGACTGATGAGATGAAGATGTTATAAGTTATTTCAATACGTTGTTTGAAATCATTTACGATGATGTTGTAGGTACAAAATTAGAAGCATGGTGTAGTTTGCAGTTTGGCTTTGCCGCTGTTATCCTTACACAGCGGTCGTGAGTGTTGAAGGTGACACCAGTCGCCTCTGGATGCTTTCTTAGAGCTACCATGTATCACGCCATAGGTTCTCAGTCACTTGCTTCCTGATGGTCTAGGAAGTTCCTTACAATGCGACAGGTATTTAATAAAACCGCCTTTTGAGCTGCCGCCAGTACCCTACTGACTCCTAAATGTTCAAGATGTTCAGTGCATCTTGCGTGCACATTGCCTGTAGCCGAAATCACAATAGGATGAATAGATGCATGTTCCACATTCCTCCATATTGCCTTAACTTCATGCCTTAGCTCGCTATACTTATGAATCTTGGTTGTATAGGTTGCCTGCAAATTTCGGTTAAGCGCACAAGCAATGTTGATGATGTAGACTCTTCCACCTTTTTTCTCTCGCATCACGATGTCAGGTCGATTGGCTTGTATGTAATGATCCGTCTGGATAGTCACATCCCAATATAAGATGTAATCTTCATTTTCTAAAACGGACATTGGAATGAATCTATAGAAAGGCATCCATTCTGTTAAGAGTCCTAGGTTTAGGGCAAGTTGTTGATGTATAATGCCCGCCACATCATTATGTCTGTGCGTATATTCTCTTTGAGCCATTACGCGCAACCATCAATAATGTGCTCGATGGATTCGTTGGTATCTCCACATAATCGGCATCGGTCAACCACGTCTTGATGTAACACGTGTTTGCGATAATTCCTGGTGCTGACAACTTTATCCTGAATCGCAATGACGAATCCTTCCGTTTCTGGATACAGGAGTCCCTTTCTCAGCCAAATATTGGATGCCTCACTATCCACTTCATATTGATCTAGCGTTTTGGGGTGTTCGCTGTGGATGGCTTTCTGCCTCCATTGCGTTTCTAATTCCTCTATGGTTTCTGCCCTGATATTCAAGGCCTCCTCTGAGGACAAATTCAAGGGCGTGTAGTCAAGATCCGTTTTACAGATGGTGTTGTAAAGCGCAACATCTCCCTTGCTGTTAAAATAGTCTCGCAACTGTATAACTTGTGACTCACACAGTTTTCTAGCATCTGCCCCCTCCATGTCGTGGTAGAACTACCGTTTCAGTTGCCGAATTCCTGTGATGCATTCGGTGTTTCGTCATTTCTACGCGGCTGATTCTGTTTAATCGTTCGAGGTCAGTGTTGGACCATTTGATGAGCCCAAAGGAGTACGTGAGAACAGGGATGGCATAGGTGTTCATTGCCCTGATCTTGTCTGCCGAGTTAAGAGAACTCTTCAGAACCAATCTGAGTCTTTTCGTGAAGGCAGTCGTTAGGCTTTTCCTAACTACCGTATGCTCAATACCCTTAGATTCGAGAATACCCAGATATTTATATGACTCGCCCTCAGCCATTGCCTCGATGTCATTTCCGAAATCGTTCTCCATCTCTGCGGTCCCTAATTCTCCTCTGGTTAAATGCACTGTTCGGCATTTATCTAGACCAAACTCCATGTTGATATCATTGGAAAACTGCTTTGTAACATCAATCACTTGCTGCAGTTTCTCGTCCGAACTAGCGTATAGCTTCAGGTCATCCATGTATAGAAGATGGGTCACTTGATGACCATCCTCATTATCATTTACTCGGAACCCATAAGACATGCTATTTAAAGTTTTGCTCAGTGGGTTCAACGCTAAACAGAACCATAATGCACTGAAGGAGTCTCCTTGGACTATACCCGTCGTAATGCGTATTGATCTAGTTATCCTTGGTTGTCCATGATCAAAATACTTGATTCTTGTACCCCAAAGCATCATCGCACGACTTAGGAAGTCAATGATGCGTGGACAAATTTTGTATACTTTTAAGACTTCAAGCAAATAGTCATGTGGTACGGAAGGAAACGCTTGCTTGTAGTCAATGTATGCCATGTGCAAGTTCCTTTGGTGTTTACGAGCTTGCGTCATGGCAACAGCGTCTATGGTGACTAGATCTTTACTGCCTCGGGAGTTTTTACAACATCCTTTTTGTTCTTCTGTAAGGATGTCATTCTCGTCACAGTGAGAATATACCTTATCTGCTATGACAGCTGTAAGACATTTATATATTGTTGGAAGACAGGCTATCGGTCGAAATTTAGATGGATTTTTAGCGTCTGGTTTTTTAGGCAACATATACGTAGTACCCTGCAGCATAAAGCCTGGCATCAGATCTGGATGTTCGATGATCTTCTGAAAACACTGTGCCAACGCAGGATGCACACTAGTCAGGTACTTGTACCAGAAATTGTGCATCATGTCCGGACCTGGAGCTTTCCAGTTACATGCTTTTTTCAAAGCCGCTGAAACATCTAAAGCTGTGATGTTCGTCAGCTCCATTTCAGGGTTATTGCTTGCTCTTGCTTTCTCTAGTTGGAACCACCGCAGTGTCCAAATTCCTTCTATCAGTTTTTCCCCAAACATCTGACCAATAGTTAGTCATGTCTTCCAATTGAGGGACTTCGGTGTCTTGTTGGTTATTTTGCTTTACACTCAGTTCACGATAGAACCTTCTTTCATCTGCCTGGAAGGTTCGATTTTGTTGCCTTCTTGCACTACTTCTCTTGTACCGACGCAGTCTAGCAGTACACGGAGAAAATTTGTTCATTAAAATTTACCCAATTAGTTAGGTAAATGGAGGACATTACTACATTTAGATAAAGTTTACAATTATTTGAGGATTTAGTACAAAACAGAACTATAAATAATACAAAAGAGTTATGTAAAATCTCAAGTCCAAAAGTGAAAATTCTGATATGTAATAATTGATATAAGTGTTGTACTATTTTAATACCAGTATATTATAAAATAACGCGAAGTATTGTACATTTTTTATCAAATGAATGATATAAAGTTTACTTTTGTGTGATATTAACGATTCACTTGAAAGAAAGTATAGATTGCAGAATTTTTAAAGAGATTTTTACTTTCATCAGGACAGGAATTACACAACAGTAAGGTAAAATGAGAGTCGCTAGGGACGTCAACATTCTCAGGGCTGAAGTCCTTTTCTCTCAGTAGATAATACTCATTAGGTCACTAAATAAAAGTAGAATATATTTAAAAATTGACGTATAAAGATGCAGGTGAAATGTTTGAAAACAAGGTTGAATTTATAACGAGAAAATATGAATTTTCTACCTAAATAATTGAATTTCTCAGAAAAGAGAAAATTTTTTTAACAAAATAAGTGAATTTTCAACTTGAAAAGATCAATTTTCTCGTAAAAATGAAGTAGCTACCTGTTTCGTTATAAACATTATTTTTTTACTAAGAAAAAACATATTTGCAATAAAGTTTGTTCAATTTTCAACAAAATAAATGAACTTTCAACCAAAATAATGCATCTTCAATCAAAACAAAAAGAATATTTCACCAATTAGGTAAATTTCACAGGCCAACACATTTTCACACCCACAGACCGGACCTAGTCTACCCGAAGGAATTTGATGCGCTGAATCCGAATCTGGGCTCAGAATTGCTCCATCACCCTAGGTTTCCGAGATATCCTAACCTAAAAGTGCAAAAAACACGGTTTTTGCTATCTTTGAGCTTCGCTCACATAGAGAATTTTTATTATATTGCAAATCGGGGCACAGCATCAGAAAGCTACTATCCTCTACTTTAAAAACCACTAACCGTTTTTTTTAAACGGATTTTTACAAGCCGATATATCGTTCTTTGAATTTT
>CAKNXH010062173.1:47250-133111 GCA_932178445.1 Andricus quercusramuli
GTTTGTCTCCAGCGGCTATTCTTTCTCCGACAGTCCTTTTCACAATAGTTAGCGAGTCTTCTTACCAGGTGTTTGTCTCCAGCGGCTGTTCTCTCTCCGACAGTCCTTTTCAGAATAGTTGGCGAGTCTTTTTACCAGGTGTTTGTCTCCAGCGGCTATTCTTTCTCCGACAGTCCTTTTCACAATAATTAGCGAGTCTTCTTACCAGGTGTTTGTCTCCAGCGACTATTCTTTCTCCGACAGTCCTTTTCAGAATAGTTGGTGAGTCTTTTTCCAGGTGTTTGTCTCCAGCGGCTATTCTTCCTCCGACAGTCCTTTCCAGAATAGTTGGCGAGTATTTTTACCAGGTGTTTGTCTCCAGCGGTTGTTCTCTCTCCGACAGTCTTTTTCAGAATAGTTGGCGAGTCTTTTTGCCAGGTGTTTGTCTCCAGCGGCTATTCTTTCTCCGACAGTCCTTTTCACAATAGTTAGCGAGTCTTCTTACCAGGTGTTTGTCTCCAGCGGCTGCTCTCTCTCCGATAGTCCTTTTCAGAATAGTTGGCGAGTCTTTTTACCAGGTGTTTGTCTCCAGCGGCTGTTCTCTCTCCGACAGTCCTTTTCAGAATAGAGTTGGCCAGAAATTTTTTCAGATGTTTGTCTCCAGCGGCTATTCTTTCTCCGACAGTCCTTTTCAGAATAGTTGGTGAGTCTTTTTACCAGGTCTTTGTCTCCAGCGGCTGCTCTCTCCGACAGTCCTTTTCAGAATAGTTGGCGAGTATTTTCACCAGGTGTTTGTCTCCAGCGGCTGTTCTCTCTCCGACAGTCCTTTCCAGAATAGTTGTCGAGTATTTTTACCAGGTGTTTGTCTCCAGCGGCTGCTCTCTCTCCGACAGTCCTTTTCAGAATAGTTGGCGAGTCTTTTTACCAGGTGTTTGTCTCCAGCGGCTGTTCTCTCTCCGACAGTCCTTTTCAGAATAGTTGGCCAGAGTCTTTTTACCAGGCGTACACGTGTACACGTGTACGTGAACACGTGTAAAGTGCCACCTGGATGTATCACATTATAAAATAGACTTCACACGTGAAAGATCAAGTGATAGTTTATTGTTGAACCTCGCAGATATTTTTTCTCATGTATTTCAGTATCATCTGAAACTTGAAGTTTCTAAAATTCAAAGAACGATATATCGGCTTGTAAAAATCCGTTTGAAAAAAACGGGTGGTTGTTTCCTAAAGTAGAGGATAGTAGCTTCCTGATGCCGTGCCCTGATTTGCAATATAGTAAAAATTCTCAATGTGAGCAGAGCTCAAAGATAGTAAAAAACCGTGTTGTTTGCACGTTTAGGTTAGGATATCTCGGAAACCTAGGGTGATGGAGCAATTCTGAGTTCAGATTCGGATTCAGCGCGTCAAATTTCTTCGGGTACACTAGGTCCGGTCTAGGGGTGTTGTATTTCATCGATTTTTGTAGGCCTGTGTTTTCAACCAAAAAGATGAATTTTCGATGAAAAAAATACAAATTTTTACCTAAAAATATTAATTTTCAATATAGAAAATAATTTTAAACTGTAGAAATGAAAATTTGAACCAAGAAGATTAATTTTCTACCAAAAAAGAATAATTTTTAAGAAAATACATGAATTTTCCATCAACATTTTCCTTTTTTCATGGAATTTTCAACCCAATAGTTGCCTCTTCAACCAAAAAGGTTGAAAATTACCAGAGGAAAAATAAATTTTCAATTAAATGAATGAATTTTTAAATAAAAACATACATCTTCAACAAAGTATAGAATAGTTGAATTTTTAGTTAGAGGATCAAGTTTTTAAGCAAATAAAATCAATTTTCAACTGAACAACTGAATTTTTTACCAAAAAGATTAAATTTGAATGTAAAAGAATCTCGGTAAGAAATCGAGTTAAATTTTTAGTTTAAAAAATTAATTTTTAATAGGAAAAAAGCTATTTTTTAACCAAGGAAATAAAATAAAATACATGAATTTTAACTAAAAAGGTTAATTCTCTACAAAAAAAAAGACAAAGTTTCAACAAAATAGATCAATCTTCAACTGAAAAAGCTAAATTTTCAACAAAAAATATATTAGTTAAATTTTCAGATAGTGAAATAAGTTTTTGAGCAAATGACTTGAATTTTCGTAGAAGTATTTAAATTTACAAGGAAAAAAATAAATTCTCTACCAAAAAGATCAAGTGTCTATAGAAAAATTTCAAAACAAAATCGAGTTGACTTTTCAGTTGAAAAAAAAATTATTATCAATAAAAAAAACTAATTTTCCACCAAAACGAAGAATTGTAAGTAAGTGGAAAAAGTTGTCATTCATATTGAATTCACTGCACGGAAAAAATAAGTTGCCGAAACTTCACTTGACTAGTCAACTACTCTAGGATAGGCCACTTTTTTTCAGAATCTCGTATAATTTTGATTAAAGAACCCCAGACTTCATCATAAAAGTGAAAAAAGTCATCGAATTATTGGAAGACAATCTAGGAACATCAGTTTTCCAATTTTTATTCAGCAGATTTGGACTAAGTTCAAGGCGAACATTCGATTGTTCATAAAAAAGTCCTCCAGATTCCAAACGATTTGGAATAAAATAACTCTAGCACAGAAACGAATAACTGATTTATAAGATGTCGAAGAATTCGTTGACTGTCTTCTACATATCTATATATTCACAATGTACAGTCACATTGGATGCTCAGGTGAAGTGGTATATGTATCAGTCTGAATGGAGTCGCGGTCACCGGCAATGAATAAATGAGCGCGGATTTAAATTTGACTTTTCACTGACATTTGTGCAAAATATTCAATGTGTTAAGTTAGCCGTGGGGTCAAGTGGTTAGGGATAAGTTGCGTTCGATAGGTGTTAGGTAGTTCGAATCCCGCCGCAAAATTTCTTTCGATTTTTCATAGGTTCGTGTGTATCTATAAAAATAAATATAACTTAAGTGTGAGTCTATGTGAATAACAATATAGTAAATATAACCGCGAAATATACATTTTTTTAACTTGGCTATACTGTTTTCTAAAAACTCGTTAGGAGTCATCGAAAGTTTCATTGACTGGCTTCGAAGCATTAGTGTATCAGTGTTTCAAGAACTCTATTCCTCGGGTCTTCACATTTTCACTGAAATTATTTTGTACTTTCGACAACTCTTTCTACTTTTTAAACATTTATCAATCAAGGTTTGTAAGACAATTCTTCCAATTTATGACATACGTTTAACCCTATCCTAGAGTGGTTGACTCAGTCATTCAAAATTTCAACAACTAATTTTTTCCGTGTGGAGGAATTTCCTCGCTATAATGAGGAAACTTCTGTAAATCATGTACAACGTTCTCAAATAATATAAGACTTTCTGTAAAATCTATAAAAGAAATGTTGGAAAATGAACCGAGTTCTTTTTCTAAAGAAAGGGTGATAGTGCGTGCATAGCACGCATAATGTTCTATTATTTTTAAAAAGTAGACCATGCAAAAGTTTAAGGTATTGAAAATTAAATTATCTAAAGTTTCAAGGTTAGAAAATTTCAAATAAAAAATTATTTAATGTTTTTATTTACTTGCTGCAAATTTATAAGCCCGCTAATTAATAAAATGTTACAATAACAAATTTCGATGAAACGGGGACCAGATATTTTTTGTACGGCCCTGAGGTACTTGTACTTCAACTTTATAGTCGAGATTTTTCTCCCGAAATTCGAAGTGTTAGATTAGCCGTGAGGTTTAGTTGTAAGCGATAGAACGCGTTAAACGTAGCTTAGGTGGTTCGAAACCCGTCAGAGCGTTTTCGATTTTTAATAGCGTTCATATCGTTAAAAGCGTGCGACTATATCGTATGTAATGTATCGTAATTTAATGTAATTGTTTAAGTTAAATTGTGTATATGTACCAAAAATATACTCATGAATTGTACGATATGTGTAAGCATGTGTTTGTTAGTAGTGGATGACCTTCAACAGAATCAGTCTGTAGCATGAATGTGTTTTTTTTGCTGGCGCACGAAATTTTACATGACTGGGATGTAGAATTCACATATTTAGAGAGGTAGACTTTGTCTTCTACGATTGAAACTGTACCTAAAAGTTCGACTCATTTTACCTAACTGATAGGTATAATCGACATCTCATTTTACCCAACTGTCAGGTAATCTCTAATATCTTGTTGTATTATTTCTTACAGAATCGCAAATTAAATTTTAACGAATTTATATTAATAATTCATATTTTCACATTAAATATTACCCTATTTTATTTCACATGACTGCAAGTGCAATTTTAATATAATGCCGTAATGTCCTCTGTTTACCGAACTAAGTTATGCAAAATTTAACACACAAATTTTCTCCGTGTAAGAACATCAAATCTCTGCCGCTGGGAGTCTATAATCTCATCCAATATTGCTGGTGTCAATGTCTCGATGTACCGAGGGTGGATGATTTTAATAACATGGTGTATCAGCTTTCTGGTTCGATTTCCTTTCTTATATTGAGTCAGTCGACCCGATTTGCACCTTACTTCGCTGACGTCCATATCCAACCTGATCTTCCATGGCGGATCTCGCTGCTGTCTTGGGGCGAAGACTGCATTTATAGGCCTAGTTCTGCGGCCCAACGTTCTAACGGTTGCCACAGCTGCACAGTATACAAGAGTTTGCACCTGTAACGCATTTTGTGTTGCGTTCAAATGCATAGGTAAAACCTTGCTGTTCGGGTGTTCTATTAGTGCCCGCAGATCATTTGTGATGTTCATCTTGGGCAGTGAATGCCTTTGTGTTGGTTCTACATGTCTGAACTCTAGTAGAGCATGACCAAAATTCCTTTCAAGGTGCTGTAGATTTTCTGGGACTTCGCTGTTCATATCATCGTTTATAATATCCGGATGTGGTTCTAGCCCATCCGGTACTTGATTTTCATTATCCCTAGCACCTATGTCTTCAGCTGCAATCAAGTTTTCGTTTTCCACATCTTCCAATGAAAGTTCATCAATAGGAAGCTGCTGTTCCACTTCCATTTCGATGGCAGATTTTTCAACAGCCGAAAGCAATTTGTTTACAGATATTGAGCGTTTTTGATCTGCTAGATTCTGCTCATTTATTCTTGTGGCTAGCCCTGAGTACTTAAGTAAGAAGAGACGATGATGTTCTCTCCTTACACTTTGCCCACTTTTCTTTGCCAACAAATAAAAGTGCATCACATCTCTGTTCATATGGTATGTCCATTTTAATCGCTTCCTTGGTTGTTGAACCTCGGCTTCTGGCACTGGTTGTATTAGGCCATCTACCTCCGGAAGATGTGGTGGTGCTATATCATCACCAGGTTGAGGAAGAACATTAATTGCCAGTGCTTGTTCGTGTGACGCAGCTTCCTCTAACTGCTGTTCATTGCCGTTGTTCTTCCACTCCAAATCAACCTGCTGTTTAATCTCTATTGCTCGATCTTCTGAGATGAGTAGATTAGTCCTGATGTCCTTCACCTTAGCGATAAGATCTCTCAATGCGACTTTCTCTATTTGACGATACTTTGCGGCAAATTTCGTTCTGAAATGTTGTCCTTTTTTTCGTGATGTTTCAAACTTCGCACTTTCATAATAGAGACGCATCAATTCCTCATTCATTGTGGTATCCCACTTGATGCTCTCCCACGGTATTTCTGTTGAAGTGGTTGGTTGCAAATAGCTAACGCTAGCCAAAGCATCCTCAGCAGACGCAGTTGATATTTCACTGCTTACCGTATGTCGCAGATGTTCTTGCTGGCCAGCTGTTTGATTAGTGAGATCTGCCTGACCATCTCGCAGCTCACCATCACCACCGTCCCGCATGCTGTGGCCCCCAGCGGTGGTTCCAGGGGCGCCCCGACGATCATCGGGTAGCGACAAGCGTTTCAAAATTTTTAAAATACTCTCCATTTATGGGTTTTGGTGTTCCTCTTAGTCACTTTCCTCTTCGTTCTCTGCCTGTCTGGCATGGAAAACCCTGCCAGTAGCAATGCTACAGCCAACATCTCCGTCAAATTCATGAGAGGAAAGCTCAAGCCCTACCGCGACGACAACGCGAGAACACCTTCGGTAGGGGCATTATAAAAATGAGGAAACTCATTTTTCTCTCAGCCAGCCCAATATGTCGAAGGCATTTTTGGTTACAGTTGGATTTTTTGTTTATTTGAATATTATGCACGGGGTTGCCCCGGTATATATTAGCAGTCACGGACGCATTATTATAATGCAACAAGTGATCTGATAAGAGCGTGTGCCTTGACATATTGGGCAAAGCCTGCTTTTTACCCCATCATTCACTGACTGGGTTGCAGTCAAGTGCATGATGGGGGGACCTACAGCTTAAGGTGGGTTCCGAACCACCAGAACCTCGGTAAAGGTACATAGAAAAATTTCAAGAGGTACCGGCTCAGGGATCGAACCCCGGACCTCTGGGGTGATGTCCGAGCGTCTAACCAACTAAGCCACCGAGGCTCTTGTATTATTTTCATTTTTCTCTTAGGCAGCCCAATATGTCGAAGGCATTTTTGGTTAGAGTTAGATTTTTTGTTTGTTTGAATATTAGGCACGGGGTTGCCCCGGTATATATTAGAGAAGTTGTAGGCTCCGGAAGCTTCGATCATGATTCCTTAAAGAAACCAATCCCAAAGCTACTGGAACGTGTACGTCATCCGCTTCTGCTCCTTCTGTCCTAGAAGGTAAGCAAGAGCGGGAAACTTACGCGTGATAACATCGGGCAACACTGTTCCTTGGAGTCAGGTCTCTAGCCGCGGATGACCTTACGCGGCAGACAAGATAGTTGGAGATGAAGGTTTCACCTCTGGATACTTCTTTAGAGCTACCAATCTTTGTAGAATTTAAGAGGAACAGTGTTGACGGACTAGATGGAGTGATCCCAGGAGAACAGCCTTTTGCATCCGGTTCGCGATGAAATGAGCCTGACGCTGGCAAGCCGGAATCTTGTTGAGTTGGCTAATAAATGAAGCTTTCATACCTCCAAGACAGCCGATTATGAGAATTATAAGATGGACTTTGTAGCCTTGGCACAACCTACTCAGCTCGAAAAGAAGTGCTTGATATTTCGCCCGTTTTTCTCCCTCCTTTGCCGTGATATTACCATCGGCTAGTGCCGAGAATTCAATCACGTAAATGATCTTGTTCTTCAGATCTTGGAGGACAATGTCAGGCTTCGTAGCACTGATACGTTGAGTGGTGGAGAACGAGAAATTCCAGTAGATCTTACACTGATCATTCTCCACAACTGACTCGAGTTCCCCCTGGGCGTAGAGCAAGACTGGCAATAGATCAACATCATAGAAATGCCTAAGATGGTAATATAACACTTTTAGAGCTGCATTGTGTCTCTCTATGTACGCGCAGCGTGCATATTCAGAGCATCCACTGAGAACATGTCCAAGTGTTTCGGGCTCTTGCTTGCACGCTCGGCAGTTGGTATCGCGTACAGGTACATTCATTATGCGCTCGCGATAAACTAAGGTGTCTATGACGCCGTCTTGACAGGCAAAAAGAAATCCCTCGGTCTCCGATCTCAATCCAGCAGACTTGAGAAACATGGTGGACAGACCCATCGAGAGCTCTTCTCTACGTATGATGCCGTAAAACTTACGATGGAGGGGTTTCTCAGCATGATCTCTTAGTAGGAGCGTATGTTCTGCTTCCTGTATACGACTTTTAAGCACCAGAGGTGTTAGTGATGCTAAACCATGTGTAATGTCACTGAAATTAAATGAGAGATCAAGCTCCTCTGCGGCCCTATCTGCTGCATGGTATAGAAACACCGCAGCCTTGGCGACTTCATGTTGATGTACGAGTCGCATAAGGGAATCCGTGCTTTTTAGAACTGAGCAGGCTGTAGCCAGAACCGTTCTTCGATGAAGACACTCTAAGCTTAGCAATCCTTTACCCCCTTTATCGCGAGGGAGATATATTCGAGGTACGGAAGAAATAGGATGAAGACTTCGTTGTATTGTCATCATCTTGCGTGTGCTTCGATCAAGTTGTTTTAACTCATCGACGTTCCATTTTACTGCACCAAACGTGTAGAGCAGTATAGGAACGGCCAGCATATTGGTCGCCTGGATCTTATTCTTTCCAGATAATTTGGAAGCCCAAATTGTTCTGAGAATTTGGCGATACCTTTTTCCAAGGGCCGTTTTCAAGTTATGCACATTTTGGGTTTCCGCTTGCGGTATTCCAAGATATGTATATGTTTCTCCAATACCAAGATGTTGAATGGTATTTCCGCCTATGAGTTGAACATCCTGATCGTCACTGATGATGTAGTTCCTAGTCTTCCTTGGTGTAGGTGGACGCAGGCACACTTGTCCAGTCCGAAGCTCATGCCAATCGCTTCAGAATACCTATTTACCGCCACACATCTCTGTCCTGTGCATCCTCCATCCAGTTTAAGTAATCATGTCCTAGTTCTTTTAGATCATACCTTACATTTTTCTCCCATCTGTTTCTCGGTTTGCCTAGGGTTCTCTTACCAGTCGGTCTCCCTCTTAAAACTTGCGCCACTGTTCTTTCATTGCCCATTCTTGCTACATGTCCCGTCCATCTTAATTTACGCGCTTTCATTACTCTATTAATATTTGCTGACCCATGGAGGGCATGCAGTTCATCATTATGCAGTTTTCTCCATTCACCGGTCACTTCGTCCCTTTGTGGACCATAGCTTTTTCCTCGGCTTTTTCTGAGTACTTTATTCTCAAAAACTCTAAACCTATTCTCCTCTCCTTTCGTCAGCGCCCACATTTCGCATCTGAACATGACGACCGGCATTATTATCGTTTTGTAAATTCCCACTTTGATGTTTCTAGATAGCGATCGCGATTTTAGTAGCATATTTGCTGCATAATAGCACCCATTGCCGGCGTGCAGCCGCGCATTGATTTCCGTTTTAATCTTATTTTCGCTAGTTATAATAGACCCGAGGTATTTAAACTCGTTAACTCTTTCGAATTTCATATTTCCGGCCATTAGATCCCCGTCTTGGTTAGTTTGTTCGGATCTGAGCACGGTCATACATTTTGTCTTCGATTCCTTAACTTCCAAGCCAATATCTTTGGCTTTTGTGATCAATATTTCTGCATTTTTAGCTAGTGTTTCTTTATCATCCCCTAGTAAGTCGAGATCATCGGCATATCCAAGAATTTGTATTACCCCATTGAGGGTAGCACCGGTCGGATTCGCCTGCACTTGCCTAACCACGTATTCTAAAACTAAGTTAAAAAGGACGCACGCAAGTGCATCGCCCCGTTTCAGGCCATCGCGGATCGAAAACTCTTCAGATAAACTACCGTTTGCGCGTATTCTACCCCTACTGCCGCTTAAGCAAATTTCGATAAGTCTAACCAATTTTCTTGGCACACCCAAGAACTCTAGGATCCAGTACATTCGTGCGCGTATAATAGAGTCGTAAGCTTTTTTAAAATCGATAAATAGCTGATGTACTGCTTCATTAAATTCCCCTTTCCTTTCTAACAGTTGTCTAATTGTAAACATTTGATCGCTTGTTGATCAGTTTCGGCGGAATCCACACTGGTAATCCCCAATGATTTCCTCGGCAAAAGGAGTTAGTCTACTTAGGATTACATTAGACAGGATCTTGTAGCACGAAGGTACAAGTGAAATTCCCCGATATTTGTTACAGTCAGTTTTATCGCCTTTTTTAAAGATGGGAATAACGATAGAGGTATTCCATTCTTCCGGCATGCGTTCTGTTTTCCAAACTGTGCGTATTAATTTAATAATTTGTCTTGTGAGGCAAGGGCCTCCATTTTTTATCAGTTCTGACGGTAGGTCGTCGATGCCCGCGGCTTTGTTATTTTTCAACTTCTTTATGGACATTTCTAATTCTATATCAGTAGGATCATCAATTAATAGATCGGCAGTGTGGATTTCACCGAGATTACTTTCAACGGTGGCTTCACGTACGGTCAATCGTTTTTCGAAATAGTTTTCCCATAAATTCAGTCTCTCTGTCGCATCGGCTACTAGATTGCCATTTTCTTCCCTCATTACTTCCGTTCTACTTTGAAAGCCTTTCTTTATAAAATTGTTTCCCCTGTACATCTCACGTGGGTTATTTTGTTTATTATGCGCTTCTATTGCTAGTATTTTATTCTTTTCCCACTCTTTTTTCTTGGATCTATAGAACCTATTTGTACTTTTGCTAATCTCGAGATATTTCTGATGTGTTTGATCGCACTTATTTTGTAAACTACTTAGTCTGGCCTTCCGACGTTTTTCAAACCAGAGTTTGCACTCTTCGTCAAACCATGGTTTGCTTTTGGTTACTTTCTTTAAACCTATCGTAAGTTTCGCGGCTGTCTTTATCGCCTTCTTCATATTGCTCCACAGGGTTTCCTGGTCCTCCTCGTAATTATTGTTATCGTCTCTCTGTTCTTGGAGAGCGTCGAAACTATTAGAAATCTCAACTTGATAATTTAATGTTTTTGTTGCTGTTTTGAACTTATCTATATTGAAACGAACTGTTGGGTCTGTGCGGCTTGTTTTCTTACTTAACGCTAGCCTAGATCTTAGTTTTACTATCACGAGAAAATGGTCTGAATTTAAATCCGCTCCCCTATACGATCTTATATCGAGAATGTTTGTATGACGTCTTCTGTCAATTAGAACGTGATCAATCTGATTGTGAGTGTTACTATCTGGTGATGTCCAGGTGGCCTTATGTATATTTTAATGCTTGAAATATGTGCTTTTGACAACGAGGTTCTTTGAAGCTGCAAAGTTTATTACTCTGGTTCCATTATCATTACTGACGTCATGCAAACTTTCTGATCCTATTGTAGGCCTATACATTGGTTCTTTTCCAATTTTCGCTTTGAAATTTCCCAATACTATTTTTGCGTCAAACGTTGAGAACTTGTCAAAAACCTGCTCGATTTTTTTGTAAAAAAGATCTTTAGTGTCTTCGTCTTTGTCCTCGGTGGGGCAGTGCACATTGATTAATACGTGTTTGCTGAAATTACCCTTTAGTACAATGTATGATAACCGATCGTAATGAATTGCATGTCGATAACCGCTTGCAAAATTCGTTTATTAATAAGAAAACCGGTACCCAGTTTCCGCTCCTTAGTTCCCCCATGGTGAAAAGTATAGTTATCCTTAGAAATTGACGCGAAATCGCCCGGCCAGCAGGTTTCTTGAAGTACTATTAAGTCAGTTTTGTATTTTTTGCTATCCCAATGAGTTCGCTAAATCCGCCAGTATTTAGACTACGCGCGTTTAGAGTTTCCACCCTTAGATCTTTAACTGTAGTTTTTTGTTTTTGCAAGTTAGCCATGGTAGTTTCAAGATAATCCGCACGTTAGGATCCTATTCCGATCGTAGGTGAGTCCACTGTTCCAGGAGTGATAACCCCCATACCTCCCTAGGTCTAAGTATGGGAGCTTTCCGACTCTGACAAGGACCATGTCAACTTGTCGTCAGACACATTACAGTTTCATCCTCGTATCCTAACGTCCCCCTGCAAGGTAGCGCGCCTACTGGCATCAATACCCCTTAGGCCCTATACAGGCGAATCATTCCACACATCCCTTGCGGGCAGTGTCATCGCTGCGGTGTCCGATGAGGCAGCAGGATTTTTCCCTCACAAGATTTTTAGTTTAGGTTCGGGTAGTGTTTTGTTTCTAGGTGAATATTTTCTACCAGTGATTCAGCTCACCACACCCACGACTGGTTCCTATTGTCTGTCCACGACTGCTTATTCTTGTATTCGCAGTTAACTTGAGGGGCTGTTCAGCCTTACGGGCCGTTCCTCTATCCGCAACCCGAGGACGCGCTGCGTAGTGGTGATAGGCACCCACTGAGCAGCTAGAACAAAGCATTAGTTAAAAAATTTAAGAATGAGAATGATACTCTTTTCAATACTCTTTTCAATTAATTGAAAAAATTACACCTTATTTAGCACAATTTACAAAAATGTAATTGTATGTTAATCATTACTGTAGACTTATGTATAGAATAAACTTTGAGTATGTATAATACACTGACTTCTGGAAAGTTGCTGACTGAAAAGGAAATTACAACCATATGGCCATGTCTAGTCCTAGCCCAAGTCTCTGACCTATACTCTGCAGGAAACGGTATACAGAAGGAGACCCGTTTTTCCAAGTTTTCGCCGTTGGGGGCGACATAGTAATTGACACGCGTCACCGTTTTTTCGTACTACTATTCCCTCACAAAACTTTAGCATACCTCATTGAAGTCCAAATTATGCGAACTTAATTTATAGGAAAATATTGAATTTTATCGACTTTTTGTTGATCCGAGTTTTATCAGTGTACTGAGCTCTCAGTGATTTCCTCCAGATTTGTTGCTCTTACAACAACAACAAATTTTTCACTGTGTTTCCGAGAAACGTCGTTGAACAGGTAGAAAGATTTCGAATCAGCCTTGCTAAATGCGAACTCAGTGCGATTTTTTTTCACTGAGATAGAGCTACTTTTTCTCAAGTGTCAGGACTTTCGGTTCCGATATTAGTAAGTGCCATTTGCTGTAAAGGCTATTTTCCAGCACTTATGCATGAGAAAGTGACCTCCATCGGAAATGTTACTTACTAGGTTATAATTTTGGACAGCAGATCATCAGTTTCGAGTTAAAGTAATGATTTGACATTAAATGGAATAATTAGTTGAAACATTTTGACAAGATCTAACCACTTCATTCATAGCACATTAGGTTAGGAAATGGTAAAAAATGTAAGCTTCAGATGGCAGAATATCTAAAGGCATCACTACAATTTCTGATAACCACCTCAGCAAGAAAACAAACATTTTTTTAGGAAATTCTCAAATTCATTTCAGTTACAAAATTAATGATAGTTCGAAGCTTCCGGTGGTCTTTTCTGGCTTGTACTTGTTCGTTCTGATGTGATTCCACCTACATATGTTCCAAATTCTGCTATATTATTTTTAATATTTACGCGAAATGTCAAATCAGCTTCCTCAATTTTATAAAATTATACAATTTCCAAATAAAACTAGCTATGAATTCGAGCTCAGGTATTACCTTATTCTTTTATTTTAAATGTTATGGTGCTCATTTTATGAACACTTTGTTTCCTCATTATAATTGATTAGCAAAATATTCGCTTTCTCATAGAGAAACTATGAATGATTTTTCATTGATAAACTTTGATTAATTCTATGGTTCAATTAATTCTTCTCGAATTGAGAAGTCTTATCTATTCTCACATAAACTTTCAATTATGTTTATGAAAGCATTTCTAATGCAAAAAACAATTTTTAAAATAACATTTATGATCATAACTTTTTTACTGTTTAATTAAATTTATTAATAAAATAGGTCAATCGATTCGACTCAAATTAAGAAGTCTTTTGTATTCTTACATCAGCTTTAAAATTTGCCAATGAGAAAATTTTTACTATAAAAATCATTTTCAAAATATTATAAATGAGAATGCTTCAATACATATATATAGTAAAAAATTTTTAACATAATGACAACCGCAGGATTTCGCTGGGAGCGGGTGCTAATCTCAAAAATTGCACCCGCTCCCAGGGAAATCGCGGTAAAATTTCAGCTGTAACCACGTCTCACGACCATGAGATAGGTGATTACGGTCTACGACGAATTCAATACGAAGATCCGGCAAAAGTCTCGTGCATCCTAAAGACACGCAGCGACCCAAGGACGACCACCTTCTGCATCTTAACCGCAAGTGTTTCAGCATTTTGTTGACACACAAGGATGCTTTTGCAGGCTATTAACCAGTGAAACCTTGACACCTCAATGAGCGCCAATGATTAAGACAATGAGCTCAACAGAATATTCCGGGTATAACCGTCGCAAATTCCTCATAAGATCTTTATACCTCTCTTTCTTTTCTTTCTCCTTGGCTATGACTTTCTGGTCAACTGGCGCCGAAAATTCGATAACGAACATGGTTCGTTTCTTGAACTCAATGAGAACCATGTCAGACCTCGAGTGCGCAACAGAAAAAATTGTCAAGAATATGAAGTTCCAGTATATGCGTCACTTCTTATTTTCGACAATTGACGCCATTTCCTTAAGAGCGTTTAGCGGAGCGGTATTTGGGCTAATTCCGTCTAAGTGATAAAGATGGTAAGAAAGCACTCTTAGTACCGCATTGTGCCTTTGAATGTAGGTCATTCCCGCATGAGTTGGACAACTAGCTGGTATATGTCCTAGATGCTCGGGGTATGCCTAGCACGCTCTGCAGCTATCATCGGGAATATCTTGGCTCAAAATGTGGCGACGGTATGCTAGAGTGGATATGACCCTCCATGCCCGACTTCGATTCGGGCGATTTAAGGAAAGCAAACGTTAGCTCATACGACATCGGCTGATCCTCCCCATTTCTCTCGAAGATGCCGTGCATCCTCCTGTCAGGGAGCTGTTCACGGAAGTTTTTCTCCTGTGCTTTCTTAATCCAGGCCTTCAGGAGTGAGTAGTCGAGATGGATAAAATTTGATGCATTTTACTCGCCCCTGATATTGAACTCAAGGTCGAGTGTTTCAGCAGCCTCCTCTGCTGCTTTGTACAGAAACGCCCCTTTTCCCACTTCTTCGTGTTTCCTGACTATTGTAAGAAGAGGGTCTTGTCCATTCGGAACTAAACGTGCTGTACCCAGAATAATCCTGTTGTAAAGAAATTGAAGATTCAGTATTCCGCGACAATCTAGACGGCATGAGATGTAATGTCGCGGAACAAAAGTCTTAAGGTGCATGCTTTTGTTCATGTGCAAAACCTTTCGCGTCCCGATATCAAGGCATCTGAGCTCGTCCTTTTTCCATGGAACCACTCCAAGTGAATAGAGTACTACTGGGATGGCAAGCATGTTCGTCGCAGATACTTTGTTCTTAGCCGACAGTTCGGAAGACCATATCCGTCGGATGAGATGTTTGTATCTGCATCGGAGAGTATTCTTTATAGATGTTACGTCCTAAATGCGGCTCTGTGACACGCCCAGGTCTCGTATAGCGCTTCTGTCGACGAGCTCAGGATCTTCGGCGAAGTGCGAGAGACAGTGGCAATAATGTGAGGCAAAATAGGAGAGAGCTTATGGTGTCGCCCTGAAACACACCTCTCTGAAAGGTTTTCCAAAGCGGCATTAATCTCTATATGCACCTCACGATGTGTGGATGAACCTTTAAGCTTTCCAACAGACATATAATAAGTCTATGAGAGGTTGAATCGAAAGCTTTCTGGTAGTGAATCCAGGCCATCGACAGGACATCGACAGACGACAAACCTGTGAATTAGCAGGTTCTCTCGACAGCCTACTACACCTTATTTCGAGCCACGTTGTTCGTACATGTCTCGCCACACCGGCTTAATTCGTCGAACAATCCTGTTGTTTATAACAGCTGTAAATATCTTATACAGTGTATTAAAACAAGTTATTGGCCTGTTATTCTCTGGGTTGAACAAGTTGCCTTTTTTCGGCAGGGGTCCGTGCATAAATTGCGTAATACTTGGGGGGGGGGGGCAGGGGGGTCTAGCTTAGTGTTACATAATTGGTGAAAAACTACAGGTAAAAGTCGGAAAAAGCGTTTCATGGGGCGGGGGGGGGGGGTCAAAATTGTCGGGAAATTGCGTTACGTAATTTATGCACGATACCCAGGAGTATAGTGCGTTCTAGAACTAGCCACTGTGGAATGGGCGGTTTCGACTTTAAATATGAGGTGAATATGCGGGCCAAATCTTGGTGTGTGAAAGAAAACTTCTTTCATCAGAAGTTCTTGATACAATCTGGTCCAGCAGTGATTGATGGGCATTCCTACTCACATTTTATGAGGCTGTCGCTAAACTCCTTGAAGCGGATGATATTGTCAGTATTTTCTTTCAACTTTAGTGTTCTCGGGATCTTGGATACCTCTCTCCTAAAAGTCTTTACCTCCTTGGACTTGGGTAGAATTTTTACAGAAACAGGGAGATCGCTGAAGAGGCGCAATGGGTCAACAAGAAACTGTTGATTCTCCCTGATCCATCTCTCCCTCCTCTGTATTCTGCTCCTTGCGTCAGAGAACAACCGTATTTTTGCAACAATATGCTGCTTGATTTTCAGCAGCTTTGACTTGATCAGTGTATGATTCAAGATCCTTAGTTCTTGGGCGAACCCACGAACCCTTTCCGTGAACGATCTACAGTCGTTATGTAATCAATCACACATTGAACACGGGACGCATTCTGTCTTAATCATCTAAGCTTCTTGTTCAGTTGATGCAAGCGTCTTTTCATCTTTTGATCGATCGTCGGTTTTAGCCTTCGATTTGAAATCGCGATCATCTCTCAGAAGGTGCCTGCTTTCCGCGGTTGGTCTTAATGTCGCTTCCTCATCTTCGTCTGCAGCTTGATCAAACAGCGGTTGGGGAAGCGCTCCGCGTACATATCCATATTTACAGAGTTGGTCACGCTGATTTCGCAATAATTGAATGAAAACGTGATGAAGCTCTGAGATTTTGTTCCAAATCCGAAAAGAGAAAATCCCTAATTTTTGTTTTTCCGTTTTTTCGATTTTAACTGCTGCCGGTTTTGACTTGAAGTTTCCCATGTAAAATGCATGGGGGAAAATCACTTTTTTCAGTTTTTGAAATAATTTTTTGGGTTTAAAAAAATGTGACGGAAAGGTATGAAGGCTTGTAGAGAATTATCCAACGAAGAATTTTATGTATCGGACATATGGGTTTGATACCCCTAACACACCCCTACGAGTCCCGGAAAACTACCATTAAAACCAAAAATATCAATTCTTCATAAAAACGATCCTATAAGCACTGTGTTCTCGTCTTTTCCTACCTAAAACTATTTATTTTGGTCTAGTGGAATATTTTTTAACATTGCTTAATTAATTTTCAATTATTTAAACAAATGAAATTTGTTGAAAAAATTTTTTTTCGAAAATCCGATTTTTTCTTAAAAATTATTGATATTGGTCTCGTGGAATATTTACTAACACTAATTCATAATTCTTGATTATTTAAACAAATGTAATTTGTTTAATATATATTGTGAAAAATATTTTCCAATTCTATAAAAAAAAATATTATTTATTTTGAACAACCTTTAATTTGTTTAAATAATCATTTTTCCACAAAATTTGCAAAAATTTCTTCATTAGTTCAACAATTAAGTATTAATTCTTAACAGGAACATATAATATTTGAATAAGTTTTGTTACGTATTCGAAAAATATTTCTCCTAAGAGACATCATCGACACTTTCGAGTATACCTGTGGGCTTATCATTAGCTGAAATCCTTGCACCTGTGTATTATTTTATACCTGTTCCAATTGTTTGAAATATTGAAAATTAATTCATTATTGTTATCTAATAAATATTCCACTAGACCAATAGTAATAATTTTTAGGAAAAAAGCGAATTTTCGAAAAAGAATTATTTAAACTAATTCCGTTTGTTTAAATAATTGAACATTATTAATCGATGTTAATAAATATTCCACTATACCAATATTAATAATTTTAGGTAAAGAACAGACGAGAATACAGTGCCCAAAAGTCGCTTTTATGGAGAATTTATATTTTTGGAATTAAGGGTAGTTTTCAGGGATTCGTGGGTGTGTGTTAGGGGTGTCAAGTCTATATTTCCAATACATCAAATTCCTCGCTGGATAATTCTCCACAAGCATCTATACTTTGCCGTCACATTTTTTCAAGCCCTAAAAAATTATTTCAAAAACTGAAAAAAGTGATTTTCCCCATGCATTTTACATGGGAAACTTCAAGTCAAAACCGGCAGCAGTTAAAATCGAAAAAACGAAAAAACAAAAATTACGGATTTTTTTCTTTCGGATTTGGAACAAAATGGGGGAATGGTTGCCCTCTAGCATGACAATAAATTTTGCCATGCATTTTTGAGCCACCCTAGTGTACATACGCGCCATAAAGCCTCGGTGAACAGGGATAATGCTGGCATCGTAGCATTCTACCACGTCATCTCTGAATCGATACGTCCACTCAATGTGGGCGTTCCACCGGTTCGTCGTCGTGTTTCCATTCAAATTATTTTCAGCGCCCCGAACTCTAGGATGATCGGCATTGTTTGCCGACCCATTGTCGGGTGCTCTGCGCGTTCGATCGTTTTCAACCGCAACTGCAACATTATGGTGTTTTGGTGGTTTCATTTTTGTTTCCACGAGCAGCTAGGGAAATGGTTCGTCCATCCTTGTAGAGCTCCACGTGCAAGAATAAGGCTGCATACTCTAAGAGGTTGTCCGGTATCCCAGAGTCACCGTTCAAGACACCTCACCCAGGTGCCATTCAGCTTTCGGCATAGTTCTTACGCCGCCGTTTAGGTGTTATTCCTTTGGGACTTTTTCGTAGGATATATATATATATATATATATATATGTTAGATGCTTCATGTCTAAAAGCTGAAATCAAGAAATCAGAGGTTAGAAAATTTCACCAACAGCTACTCGACAAGCATATGGACGGAAACTTTCACAGAAATGTATAAAGACAGTCCTTGTCGAAGGAGCCAACTTTTGCTTTCCTCAAATAATCAGGACTCAATTCAGGTACAGAGGGTTTTATTTTTGCATTCCAGGATGGTGTCATTTCCACCTTAGCATACCGTGACCGCATTTTATGTCAAGAAGTTCCCAGCGATAGGTGCAGAGTGTGTCATGCACACGCTGAGTACCTAGAAGACATACAATTGGGGTGTTGCCCTGCTGAACGCTCCAAGAGATATAGAGTCAATTGTTCAAAACGAGAAGTGCCAAATTTTCTGGAACTCCTATTTTCGGGCAGCTGTTTCCGTTGCGCACCCGAGGCCTGACATTGTTCTCCAAGACTTCGAGAAACGAACTATATTCGTGATCAAATTCTCGGCTCCGTCCGAATACAACTTCGCTGCAAAGGAGAAAGAAAAAGAGGAGAGATATCAAGACCTTAATAGAGAGCTTCAACGACTGTAACCAAAATATTCGGTGCGAGTAATTGTCCTCGTGATAGATGCTCTCGGAGGTACGAAACTATCACTAGTCGTTGTGACTTCGTCATGCCCTGTGACCACCCATCTCACGGTTGTGAGACGTGGTCATAGGTGTGATTTACCGCGGTTCTAATGGGGGCTATTGACATTTTTTAGATGGCAGTTGCTCTCAGTAGGACCCTGCGGTCCTACGCGGTATATATATATATATATATATATATATTCTCTTCTTAATTACCAATGAAATGAATTAATATTATAAATCAATCGATTCGCCTAGAACCAAGGAATTATTTATATAATAAAATTAATTTTAAATAATTTTAATAAAAAAAGTTTGACTATAAAAACCGGCTTCAAGTTCTCGTTCTAACAAGAAAGGGCATTCATCCATCCATCCATCCGCATTTCCAAATACACAGAAGCACACATACACCCACACACACACACCCACACACACATTTGAACAATTGCTTAAAACGTTGTATTAGACATTTATCAACTGAGAAACGTTTAACTAAATCATTTTAAAAATATTTTAATTTGTACCGACTGAAAAGCTTTCTCTATGATGAATGACATGAAAAATAAAAAAAAATTAATTTCTGGTAAAACGATTCAAGATACAATAAATCTTATAATTGCTCGCCTAAAGTAGATCTACAAATTATCTTGTGACTTAATTTTGATAACAAATGAAAAATTATGGAAAAAGAACACGATATGATGAAATGTTTAATAATATAATATAATGTTTTATAATAATAATCATCATGATATTTCAACAAATCTTATTTATTAGGTTAACTTTGTAAACCATACAAAGAAATTATAGCTACATTTTCAGCAAGAGCAAGAAAGAATAGTCAAAAATGTTATACCCTAAACTCAGAAACGAACTTAAATTCAGAGACGAAGTTAAATTCACAAAAAATATGGCTGAATTTAAGAAGCTCAGTATCTGAAATTCAGAATCAATTTCTAAATTTCAGGTGCAACATTTTTCAGTAATCTTTTTTATTGTTAGGAGGAAGGAAATCTATTCATTTTTTTGTAATTATCATTTATAACAATAATAATTTATTTAAGTTATTTTTTAAGCTTCTACAATCTTCGTTTCAGTGAAATAAAAAATGGATCCTCATAAATCAACCAAGTTCTATTTTTATTGGGAGGTAATTCACAAAATACCTGATACATCCAGGTGGAGGTCTGTCAAAGTATTATTCTCTATGTTAAGAAAAATGGAAATATCATCACACAGGTGTGTGGGGGGGGGGTGTTTGAATTTTTTGTCAATTCATCACGTATTTTGTGAATAGCCTCTGGTGTAATTTGTTTATAACAATCAAGTTGATCAACATGTAAATTATTCGAATTCGGTGAGTTCCCTTGCATGGATCCAGAACATTTTATAATATTTCAAAATCTTTCGTTCAGCGAAAAAAAGCCTTCATATAAAATTGCCTTTATCTTAACCTTCGCGGTAAATAAATAAATAGAAACAAAAATAAATTTAAGAATGAAATAAAGTCAAAACTGAAGGTGGACAGCATTTTTTAACAAACAAGTGTAAGATTGGATACAATAACAGTGTTCTTAAATTTTCACAAGTCACTTATTTTGCATTTTTCCTTCATTCAGTTATTTACAAAAAAAAGTGAACAAGTTACTTGTAAAAATTCTAGAACACCATAAGTGTACCCAACCGCTCAACTCTGGATTTCACTCTCTGCGTGCATTGCGGAATACTAAAAAGAAGAAAAAATGACACATTATTTATTATTTTATAGCCATACTTTTTTTAGACCTAAGTTATCAGAAAAAATAGTTTTATATAAATTAAGTTTGTACTCTGATTTTTTTTAATTTAATTTTTATTAAGTTTATTATTTTTTTAAATTTATTCTTACTTTTGTTATGCTTTTAAATTTGTATTTTTATTGGCTAGATTTTTTATTAAAACTTATGAAACATGCTTTAACAGCATTTCTTTTTTGTTTTAATTTTAGCATAGTCGTCATTCACAGCACAGGTGATACGTTCAGCGGGAGGGGTCTCTCAAAGTGCGATAAGAAAAATGGCAAAAGCATCGTAAAGATTAGGATAGGTGGTAACAAATCCTAAAATATGTATCACGTTCTATGTGAATGGCTTCGACTAACATTTTTTCTATGTGTAAACTGCGTCGTTAAAAGCATATGATTTTCTTTTTTTATATCTACTACAAACATTGCCATACAAACAACTTTGCTACACTTATAAAGTAAATTTCGGTCACGATTTATGACATGGACTTACTGATCACGTGAAATTTTATTATGCTTGTGCCAGATAATTAAAAAACAAGCACTTGTGTAAGATTAAGAAACATACATTTTACTTGCTCTTCATTGCAGAGATAATATAAACTCATATGAGTCTACGGATTTCATCAGAATTTCAAATAAATTTCTGATGTACATATATCATAAAATAATCAGGCCTTCCACTCCACAATGTAAACATGTGCTATAGATTTTCACAAATTTAGGGATTACAGCAAGTATATATATGAAGAAACGATCTTTCAGAACATTATTAGTAAACGTTCGCGAAATCGTACAAGAATCATTTTCTTCAAATTAAAGAAAATGAGGTTTCTTGCTGTTGGGCTGCTCACTGCCTGTGTGGTCTTCGGCATATCTATTGGTAATTATAATATCATGAGTAACATTTTCTTTGAAAAAACTGATTTAATTAAAAAATGTAATTACAAGTTTAATTCTGTTTAAACTATTATTGGGAATTTCCATTTTGATTTTTTTCAGAATTTAAGGACGTTGAAACCAGGACTCAATCAAAACGTTGAAATGCCTTATTGAACTCCATAAATACTAAATATGTACCTCTTTAGATATTTTTGGCCTTTTCCTGTTTTGGATCAAATCTGCATTTAGAGTAAAAAAATGGGCTAATTCCAATAGTTTTTGTGTAAAACTTTTTTTTTATGCTCGAGTTAGAATTCAAACAGAACGTTTTACACAAAAGACTATTGAAATTACCCAATTTCTCACTTTGAATACAAATTTGATTCGAAATAGGAATAGACCCTAATTACAAAAAAATGTAATTCTAGTATTCATGGAGTAACATGAAGCAATTCAATTTTAAGTTTGGGTCCTGGTTCCAGCGCCCTCGATTGAGACCTGCATTTTTCAATTTTTATAAGAAATATATTTGTCTATAATGTATTTGTTTTTTTCATTTTAATTCAGTTTTCAGAAAATCTTTTAGGATTTTTCAGTAAAATTTACGAGGAAATGTATGCTGCGACTATTCTACAAATTATCTAACATGGTTTTTTATGTGTGTACCTCTCAGCAAGTAACAATCTGATGGTTAATTTGATTTCTTATTTTCTAGACGTTGGAGGTGCTCAAAGTACCCCAACAGGAGGTGGTGGAGGAGGCGCTGGAGGAGGTGGTGGAGGAGGTGCTGGAGCAGGAGGTGCTGCAGCAGGAGGTGCAGATGCTGGAGGAGGTGCAGGATCACTTGCAGATGCTTTAGCTGGTGCTGGAGGAGGTGCTGGAGCAGGTGCTGGAGGAGGTACTGCAGCCCCTTCAGATGGTGCTGGTGGAGGTGCCGGAGGAGGTACTGCAGCTTCCTTAGATAGTGCTGGAGGAGGTACTGGAGGTGGTTCAGCGAGCGGTTCTGGAGGAGGAGGCGGTGGCGGTAGCGCTGGAGATTCTGACGATTCTGACAGTAAATCTGGAGGCAGTGATGAAACAACGGCAGTATCATCGCCAGAAGACACGGGATTATATGACAGATCAGATAGCTCTGACGACAAGGACGCAATAATAGCCGGAGGATTAGGATTAGCAGCAGGAGCCGGAATATTAGGATACGTATTACATAGCAAAAATAAAAAGAAGAGACTTTTGAATGAACATCCTCCACCTTATTATCCACATGGACATCCTCTTGGACCAGGTCATCCTAGATTGAGATATCCTAACTATGAACATCCTAACTATGAACATCCTCACTATGAACATCCTCCATATAAACCAGGTTCTCGTGCTGGTCCACCTCATCCAATTACTAGATTCTCCTCACATCCTTATCCTGCTAAAGTTATACATACTGTATATCATCCTAGTGGAAAAGTACGAGTACGAGTACAATATCATCCTTTTCATCCTCCAACTCATCCTGGTGGGCATGATCCTCATAAAAAACCTGAACATCATGAGACTCGTCATGAGCATGACAGTCATCATGAACATGACCGTGAACATGAGCATAAGCACGAAGCTCATAAATCCAAATGATATTATTGAAAAATAATTATCAAATAAAAACAGAAAGTATAAGCTTTCAGTCTCCTACTCACTCCTATGTCTTTAACGACAAATTTAAAGCCAATATCAATGCTGTAACATTTCTGAAAAATAAATCAATGTATGTACTGACACGTGCACTTAATTCATTTGTGGTTAGTTCTATTTATTTAATATATCGCCTTCTATAAAATAGACATGTTTATCTTGCAAATATCATCAGGTCTTGCCAAAAGTTTGAGAATACTTTTATTTGAGAAATTTTATGATTCTTATTATTTTTTTACCTTTACTTTTATTTTACCAATCAAATAAGTCTTCAACACACTTCATGAGTGTCCTAAACTGAAGTTTAAGTTCGTTAACTAGATTATTATGAACAAAATGAAAAAGTTTAAAGCATTTTCAAAATTTTCAAAATTTTTCGGAAATTTGAAAGTGAAATAACTTTCAATATCTTTTTGAAATTAACTAGAAATTCGTGTAGAGTTGACTTTGAACCAAACTGTGAATAAAAGGAAGAAAAATCTATGGCTCAATGTCTCTGTTTAGTACATTTAAAAAATATATTCCTTTCTTTTATTAACATTCCATTTTGTCTACATCGTCTTATTTTTCAAAGAGAACCTTCTGTGTAACCTAATTGTCGAGCGTGAAGCGATTGTGTCGCAATAAAACTTTGATCGTCAAAGCCGTAGGTGCTTTAAAAACCACATTCAAAGTCAAATTGAAAAGCAGTTTCAGTTCTAATATATGACTTTATCCCCAAGCGAGCCCAACCTTGGCATAAAATGCCGCATGCACATGCACGCTATGAGAATGTGCACTAGGGTGGTCCAAAAAACGCTTTTCGAGCTATAGGGCAAGTCCCCCTCCCAAAAGTTTCCATTTCCGGAGAAAAAAAATCCCTAATTTTTTTTCGAAATTCGAATATTAACACGTACCACCGGACACTTCAAAATCCCATTAAATTAACATGGGGAAATTTTGGAATTTCGAAAAATGTAACTCATACTTCAGGGTTTGATCGCAACATGCCAAACTTTTCAGGGATTGCAGAGGAGTACCTATGAAATAAAAGCATACTAATAACTTTTATTTTTAACCCACCCTTACCCCCCCCCCCCCAAAGCGCCCCAAATATGACCCCAAAATCCAAAAACTACATTTTTACGTATTATTGTTACTTTGACCCCCCCTCCCATGACTTTTTGAACAATTTTTAATTGTTTAAACAAATGTAAGTTTTTTAAACAATTATTTATTCCCAAAAAATGTAAAAAATAATCTATTTTCTGATTTAACTGTAATAGTTTGTCATTGTTCGGAGTATTAATTTTGTTAAAAAACATTATGTAATTATTCAAACAATTACTTATTGTTTATCATCAAAATTTCTAAAAATTGACCCAGAGATGTCCAGTTTTTTCTCAAATTGGTATGCTATGCTACTTTTTGTTAAACAATTATATAATTCTGATACATTTCTTTTAATTTTTTAATATTTGTTTAAACAATTTTGATTTGCTTAAGCAGTTCTTTTTCGATAACTTTAAAAAAATAAAATAAAATACATTTAATTATGTTTCTGACTGTATAATGTATAGAAAGAATATATTAAGCATTTTTTAATTGTTCAAACGAATAAAATTTGTTTAAACAATTATTTTTCCAAAAATATTTTTTAAAGTATTAAATTAAATTCTGTTAAGGACATCGTGTTATTGTTCAAACCATTTTTATTAGTTCAAGCAGTTTTCTATTGAAAAATGTGGGTCAATAATATAAAATATTAAACATGGAATTATTTTCGTAAATATATTTTAATATATATTTTTTGTGTCTTCCAGTATGTCAGATTGATATTCATAAGACTTTGAAATGCTATAATGAAATATAATCTAAATTAACAACAAAAATTCAATAATCTAAATCCATTTCATATGCAGTCTAATTATGAAGAAACATAAAGAAAGCAATGATAAATACACTTTTATAGTTTAAATTTTATTATGACTTTGTTGATTTATTTAATAATGAGCCAAAGAACATGTAAACCATCCATACTAAATTTGAAGGAAATTTGAAAAAAAAACAATAATTAATTGTATAACAATAACATAAAGTTTTTAGCAGAATTTATTACTCCTTGAAATCATTCAATATTATGTTTGATTCAGAAAATACAATTTAAAAAATATTTTTGGAAAAGTAATTGTTCAACAAAATTTTATTTATTTAAGAACAAAAAAAATTGATAGCAGTTCGAACTCAAAAGTTCATACCCTCACTACCCGATTCGGGTAGTGTTTCTAGGTGGATACCTACTACCAGTGTGGACCCACCACACCCACGAAGGGCAAACAGCACGCAGTATTCCCGATCGGTCACCCATCCAAGTACTAACCGCGCCCAAAACTGCTTATCTTCAGTGATCTTACGAGAACTGATGTTTTCAGCGTGGTATCGCGTGTATTTGTTTAAACAATTGAAAAATGATTAATATATTCTTTCTATACACTAAACAGCCAGAAAAATAATTATATGTATTTTATTTGATTTAATTTTTTTAAAGTTATCGGAAAAAACTGCTTAAGCAAATCAAAATTGTCTAAACAAATAGAAATGTATTAAACATTAAAAGGAATGTATCAAAATTATATAATTATTTTTAAAAAAGTAGCATAGGACACCAATTTGAGAAAAAAATGGACATCTTTGGGTCAATTTTTAGAAATTTTGAGAATAAACAATAAGTAATTGTTGAAATAATTACATAGTGTTCCTAAAAAAAATTACTACTCCAAACAATGACAAACTATTAAATTTCAATCAGAAAATACGATTATTTTTAAAATTTTTTGGAAATAAATAATTGTTTAAATAAGTTACATTTGTTTAAACAGTTAAAAATTGTTTAAAAAATCATGGGAGATATTCAATTTGTCCATTGGTAATTATTTGTATGAAATAGACGACGGAAATTGCTAAAAAGGAACAATAGCACGTAAAAATGTAATTTTTTGATTTTGGGGTCATATTTGGAGCGCTGTGGTGGTGGGGGGGGGGGGGGATAAAAATGAATGTTATTAGTATGCTTTCATTTCATAGGTTCTCCTCTTCAATCCCTAAAAACTTGGGCACGTTTCGATTAAACCCTGGAGTATGAGTTCAATTTTTCGAAAATCCAAAATTTCCCTATGTTAATTAAATGGGATTTTAAAGTGCCCGGTGGCACGTGTTAATATTCGAATTTCGAAAAAAAAAGGGATTTTTTTCCGGAGATGGAAACTTTTTTGGGGTGTGGGACTTGCCCTCTAGGGTGAAAAAAAAATTTGCAATGCATTTTTGGACCAGCCTGATGTGCACGCTAAAGGCTGGCATATTTTTGTCAAAGGCCTGATGACCGATTCAATTTCAAATCAGACAGGCATGAGGCAGTGCAACTTCAAGTAAAATGCTTTTTCAAAGGAAATAAAACGAAACGTATCTTACCGTTTCAATAAAAAATAATAATTTTAGCCAAGTTTACAGTCACAGTAAAAAGAAACTAATTGAGGCGAATTGAAATGAATTCGCTAGAGCCTACGTGAATCTCGCTTTGTGACAATCTCGAATTGGAGCAGATCGTAAATTCTTGTAAATTCGGAAATAAGTAATTTAATCTTCAAATCTGCTATTCGCTCCAATTCGGCGAACAATTTTTGGGAACCTAATTCACTTGAATGTATCAGCACGAATTAATTTCAGTGTCAGCCATTTCATTCTCATTGGCGAGATTTAAAGTCCAATTCGCCTGAATTCTTCAGCGCGAATACAGTTAATGGCTGGCCTATTGAATCGATATCATAAGCTATAACCAACGCGCTGGGCATAAAAGATTCGTTTTAAATAAATATAAATGAGTCCCGTAGCTCTGTCACAGTTCTGCTTACGTATAGTTCTGCTGGTTCGAGTCTCAAGGTATGCAATTTCATTAATTTTTTTCAAAATGACCTTGAGAACGAATTAAAACGAATTGAAACGCATTCAATTCGCACTGGCTGCATTCTTTTGAACGAATCAGAAAGCGGAATCTGGGCGAATTCAGTAATGTTAATTCGCCCTGATTAAATTTTTTTACTGGGGTATTAGAAATTGTAGGGTTATTTGCCAAAAGATTCACATTTTTCTTTAAACCTTTGTAACTTTTGACCTAATTATGATATCTAATTTATCTGTCCTGACTTTGTTTCGGATAATTTTCGTTTTTCAAAATGCACCAGAAAATGAACAAAATGTTGACAATTCACAAAATGACGGTTTTTTTTCCAAAAATATTAAAAAGTCAATTTTTGCAAAACACTCGACATTTATTATTTCTCAATTCTTTCTTAAATTGGCACTCAATTAAGGAAAAAATCTTGTGAGCTTCACGCAGGCCAAACCAAATTTATCTGCCAAAAGAATATTTGTAAATTGGATTTTTGCATTTTTCTTACGAATTTCCTATAGGGACCACATGTTTCGTCTCCATGAATAAATGAGATAAATTTATTATTTTTTTTTCTCTTATCGGTTGCAAAGATTCTTTCAATTATTTTATTACATAATTTTTCCCTTGTGCATAAGAAAAGTTAGTATACCTACACAAAACCTACTAGAAGTTATTATAAACGTTATCTGGCGTAGCCGATTATATCGTAAGGTTTTCTAATCATTTTGTATTCCATCATTTATGTTTAAATGCGTTTTCCCAAAAGTCGTGTTTTAAAAAAGTTTTGGTAAGACTTTAACTAGAAGTATTTGGAATATCGGGTCGGTTTTTTTTTCAATTGTTCAGAAGACATTTCACTAGGTCAGCACACAAGCTTTTCAGAAAAAAAAAATGTTTTCAACATTTTGCAGCCTTCAGAACCTCAAAAAAGTAGGTTTAAAAAATTGTTGTAACAAAAAAGTAGGCCATTTGCTGGGATCACTTCGTCTGATACGTCATCACTGTTCCTCATAACATTCTACAAAGATTAGGAGCTCTAAAATAATATCCAGAGGGGAAAGCTTCACCTCCAACTGTTCCGTCTGCCGTGTAAGGTCATCCGCGGCTATGGGGACGGCGACTGACACTTGTGGCTGCTAGGGTCGCTAGTGCGCGTGGAGATACACAAGATAACGGTTCCAACGGTGGTAACTTCTGCTATTCGAATTATATCAGTCCTTTCTAACGCAGCGTTGAGCTGTTAGCTTAAAGCACTATTTTCGAAATGCCAGGTGTGCATGCGGCAATTGGGTGTAAAAAGAACGAAGCAAACCGCTTTCAATTTAACAAAAAACTAAAGAAACTGTAGATAATGCCTTGTGTCTGCGTACAAGGTATGTCTCCACTCACAGTGCTGCCCTCTAAGCCGAGCTTGACAAATCGCCGTCCCCATAGACCGGACTCCAAGGAAGTGTTGTACGATGTAATTTCGCGCAAATTTCCCACTCTTGTTTATCTTCTAGGAAATAAGGAGCAGGAGTGGATGACATACACGTTCTCGTTGCGTCGCGATTGTTTCATTCAAAGAACCATGATTGTGTGTAGGTTCCGGAGCCTACAACTGCTCATATATAATATAATATGTTATATAATATAATATTAATTCACAAATTATCATAATAGTGAATAAAATAATATAAATAATAAATTAAAATTTTTTTTTTAATTAATAAATATAATATCATTATATAATATATAATATATATAATAATAATACATATAATAATAATAGGGACCAACGAATTTTCAGAAGACACGTTTTGCGACAAATAGTTACAGCAGAAAAATTGAAAGATGCAATTGAAACATTGATGCCAACGATTATTAGAAAGCAAGTGCAACGTAAATGTCCAGGAAAAGACAGCAAAATACAAGGAGTATTAAAACTTTATTTTTCGGAAACGAAAAAGTATGACTGTATTGAACGTAAAACTTTTAGAAGTAATTAGTTGAAGGGCAACACCGCATAAGGGCGCAAGTGCCAAAACCCGAATTTTACACGAGAAACAAAAAACTGCAGAACTTTCACGTAATTAATTAAAAAAAAAAAAAGAAATGCGGAAACAGTTCGAGGTACTATTAGGCTTTATCGATCCATGGAACTAACATCCTGAAAGAAGCATCCATCTCCGAGAAAACCTTTGTCAAAGGATCGGCGTGTCCCCAAAAAATCTGATTTTGATACATAAAGAGTTGCATAACTTTTTTATTTTTAAATTTAAAAAAAAAAGAAGAAAGTACCTTTGAGCTATTGGTTATCTCTATTGAATCGCGAAGAGAGCGCTTCAAAAAAATAACCATGTGCGAGAAAACCCTTGTAAAATAGCGGCGCATTTTAAAAATTCAAATTTTGACACCTAAAAAGTTGCGTAACTGTTTTATTTTTGCATTTAGAGAAAAAACAAGAGAGTCCTTTCGAGCTATCACTTAACTCTATCGAACTGCGATATAAACATCCTAAAAGAAGCAGTCGCATCCGAGAAAACCCCTATCAATGGTGTGGTGCGTCCCCAAAAACGAAAATGTGGACACACAAAGTGTTGCATAACTTTTTTATTCTTTGAAGAAATTAAAAAACAAAAATTGAAATTAAATTAAATTACTTTATAAACAAAAATACCAAACATAGATTTTGACCAACTCCTAAATCGAACCGGACCATAATCTTTTACAGAAATATTTGTTAGGTTAAAAACATTATTTTAGGCCAATAAAACGCATTTCCGAAATTTGGGACTTACCCCTTACGCGGTGTTGCCCTTCAGTTCACCATATTTTCAATAGCCATTAGGAATATTTCTTAGTTCATCGATTTTTTTTTATTTGAATGTCATTATCTGCAAATTAAAAATAGTACATTCAGATATAAGGGCTGAGGCTGGTAAGTGACTTCCTGGGATTGGAGACAGAGAGAGAGGGAGACAAAATAGGAGAAATAGGGCAGGGTAATTACGTCAGAATCATGAAACCAAAATTTTGTAAGCCTTGCCTTTATGACCAAAGTTCTGCTTGTAACCTGTTAGGTCAAGATTCCGAACCTATTTGTCGGTTTGACAATCTTGACTCTGATATCGAGTCTCTAAATCCCTAATCTAACTGAAAGATTATTACAGTCTGAAAGCGTAGAGCGGTTTTACTAATAAAATATAAGTGTTTGGAAAATATAAATAAATATAAGTTTACACGATTGTAACTTTTATTTGGTATTTGGATTTATCATTCTATGGTGAAAATAAAGAAACCCATATTTCATGGTTTGATGCTACTTTTTTGACTTGTTACAATCATTCGAAGATTACCTGTGAATTTTCAAAAATGGAGAGAAAGCTTTTTCAAAATTCAGTTTTTTCCGAACAAGTGTAGGCATTTGAGATTATCTTTTTTTACTCGCAATTTTGTCATTTTCCAAATTGCTTAATTTTATTAGAATCAAGTGAAAGAGCAAGAATTTCCACGTCAAATAAAAAAATGCCAAATGCAATAGTCGTTCGAAAAATACTGCTTTGTGAACAAACTTTCTGTTCATTTTTTAGAATTCACGGGTAATCTTCAAATGATTGTAAGAAATTCAGAAAAAATTGACTAAACTGTGAAATACGTGTTCCTTTATAATAATATATATTTTTCTTTTCATTCTCAAAATTATAATCCTGCCGAATATAATACCATGTAATTGGTTCATATTAATAGCACGTGATGAGCAAACAAAAAAGATTGCCATTTAGAATCCAATAAATAAATTAAAGTGTTTCGCGTGTAAACAATTGATAGGAGCTTTATAATTGCGTATCAGAATACTGGCCGTTCCAACGCGTAATAATACAGCAAATAAATACCACCACTTCTCGGGCATATTATTTCACATAACTCACAGCAAATGAAAATGATTTAAACTATGTGCACATAAAACTTTGCATTATAGAACCAATAATGTATCAATGACAACGAATAATAAATATGACACATTGATAAAAAAACCGTTAATTAATTGCGTAAAAGACTAAACAATTGAAAAAATTCTTTTAACCAAATTCTATTGACACGAACATATTTTAAGATATTCAAGCATTCATATATGTGTATCTTTCCCACCATGTATATAACTTTTCCGCTAACTTCAGTTTCTCTTTATTTGTAACTTCAAAAAAACATCCTATTTGTTCAAAAGTTCTGACCAATTTTTGAATGTACAGTTTGCACTAGTAGGCAATAATAAAAAATTAGAAATTCAACAAAATTTGTGTTGCCTAATTTAGAATTTTTTGAGACTTATAAAAAAAAAGTTTCTTGTATCAAGTTAAATGCATACTTTTTTGGAAAAAGTTAATCATAGCATACCTGAAATTTCCTAAGCATGAACCAAAGAAACATATTATAATTGTACTTACATGGAAACAAAATTTCGTAGTGTTTGAAACGTTCAAAAATTACGAAAACAAATCCAATATCTCAAAATTATTAAATCACGAAAAAAAGTTATTCTTCTATAAAATGAAAATGATAACATGCTTCTTTGGATCAACCTGAAAAATTTCAGATTCAACATATTCAAATTTTTTTGAAATGTGTTCTTATGACTATCCGAAGAAGATGTTCCTTGCACATTTTCCAAAAATTGAATTTTAAACCAAGGAAAAATTTTGAATTAAAAATTTTTATTTCGTTCTTTAGTAAAAACTCTACATATGAAAAACTCGACATCATTTTTAAAACAATAGGAAAATTTGTTGGAACTTTCGAAAGCTTTTGTTTAGAAATGGAAAATTGAAATATACATACCTCAAATTTCCACCCAGTGACATTTCCTTGAATACAAATTCGTACACTAAAATTAAGAAATTATGACAACAGGATTTTGTGACTGATTTGTGCTTATGCGAATCATTTTTATCAAGTTAAGGAGTCTTAAAATTATAAAAAGTGATAAATATTTTACATCGAGAGGTACTTCATTATGACGCAGCATCAATAATATATTTCACAATAGTGTACATGGCAAATTCTACAAGTCGAAGATGTACACGTTAGAAGTTAACACGTTTAACTATACGTCTAACATTTTCCTGCATGTCGAAAATGTCTACGCGTTAAAGTGTTCATGTTCAATTATGTACGTCAAAACTGTTTTTTTTTTATCTTCTCCGACAAAGTCTAGTGCTAGGAGTTCTTTAGGGTCCCTTCAGTAGGTTCCTCAAGGACATAAAGTCCAGACCATGCACTAGGTTAGTACTCGGGAGAATTAGCTATGCATCGAGCGATTATAAACAAATTTTGCATGTTCATGTTTCTATCATCAAGGACTTCATCGTCGATTTCTAAATATCGAGGATGAAATTATGTCACTACAGCCGATACGTGACATATGAGTTTTTTAAATGTCAAAACTAAAACTTTTTGTAAGAGTGGGATGATGGTCGTGGGGGTTAAGGCGTAGGCTTTGGACCCACTCCGTCGGCTTGCGGGTTCGATTCCCGCCTCGCACTCTGGAAGAGTTTCGGTGGCCCATGCGGTGAACACTTGCCTAGCAAGGGAGTTGTTCATCTCCGGAGAGTCGTGGAACCGGTACCTCTAGAGAAAAAGGTTCTCTAAGTACTTAAGGCTGTTGCTCTTGGTGGTTCGGAACCCACCTTAAACTGTAGTTCCTCCTCCCACCACCAAGTAAGTGTGTGGGGGGTGTGTGGAGGAATAGGGAAGAGATACAAGAGCAATGTAAACCATAACTATCCATAGTACAGCGGTAAAACCTATTGTACTATACACTAGAATTTAACCATCTCTCATAAGGTCAGTCTTTACCATAAGGGCATACAGTGATCTGCAGGAGATGACATAAAACTCTTCTGGTTCGAGAAAATAATCCCCCAGGGCTTTGTTCCTGAGGAACGCCAGTGCATTACATTCACAAAGTATGTGATGAGCTGTCTCCTCATGAAAATCACACATTCGACAACGAGGGTTCTCTCCCATCCTCATGTTGTTCAAGTGTTTTCTCATTCGGTGATGTCTAGCGAACATAATTTCGGGACCATCAAGGGCTGTGAAGCGCCCATTTTAGCCAGTGCATTTGCTTTCTTCTTACCCTCAATATCTGCATGGCCGGGAACCCAGATCAGACTGGTCTAATTTTTAACGGCAACCTTAAGAAGATCTTGAGGGCAACTCCAGACTAGTCCAACTATAGCCTGCTTACAAATTTCCACCAGGCAAGCTTCAATATCTATTATTTCAGCTTGGAAAACTGTAGGAAATGTGCCCAGAGCTGTTGTTACCTTAGCCCTGAGCTTCTCCCCATAGATTTCAGCCGCTGTTCCTGAAAGTCTCTAGAGCCGTTTGTGTACCAAACGAGACCTTCTGATGTCAATAATTCTTCCTTGCTCCCTTTTATAATACCATTCTTCCCTTTAAGGGAAGATGACCTTGAAGTGTTTCATGAAGGATAATTTCTTTCACATAACATCAGTTTGCATAGCGAGAATATTATCCTCGCGTAGCATGCTCTCACTGATATCATGTAGATCTTTCACCTCCACATCACTAAGGTTGCCTCCTAATAGTAGTGTATAGACCTCCGCTGCTGCAATCTTCCTTACGAAAAGGCCTAACGACGGGATTTGCAGAATGATCTCGAGAGCTGATGTAGGTATGGTTTTTATAGAACCAGTGAACGCCAAGCATAAAATCCCTCAAAGGCATTACAATTGTTTTACAGTACTGAATAATTCAGTTTGTGGCAACCAGATCGTTAATGCATATGCATATTCATCGCTAATGCATACTATGTGTTTAATTATCATTGTTCAGGTCGGCTCAATTGTACTGCAACTTTTTAGTCCATTAGGCCACCCTGTATATAACCAGTCAGTAATCCTTGGTTTTAAGCCCCAGGTTTTCCCAATCGCGCCTCTACAGCCCAAAAAGCCCTCTTAGCTTCCTTTATCACTGCGTCAACATGGAGTTTTCAAGTTAATTTAGGGTCAACTATTACTCCTAATTACTTTTTTAATTTTGAAAATTCTACTTCCCTACCGTAAAACATAGGATTTCTAAGGTCAGGAAGCTTCCTTCTTCTGGTAAAATACATGAGTTCCATCTTGTCCGGGTTAACGAACAAACAACGGTCCTTGCACCTTTGCCCTACTATTTTGAGCGTTGACTGCATGAGTTCCACTAAGGTACCCTCTTGCTTCCCTATTAACAGGATCGTCAGGTCATCCACATAGCCTTGATCGTAAACCCCCGATTTGTTTAAAAAATGAATCAGGTCATCAATGACAACCACCCATTGGATGGATAAAAGAACTCCTCCCTATGGGCATCCCCTTGAAACTTTGGCCTTTGCTTTATAGCCATGTTGCAAAGTATGTACTGTTCTGCTTATCAACATGGAGTGCATCCATCTATTTAGCGTGTCACTAACTCCGCGTGTTTCAGAAGACACGTACATGAATTTAATTGGGGTGTTACTAAATACCCCATCTATGTCTAAGAAACGCTGCAATTGCTACTTCACCTTTCGTATTATAATACTAATGCGGGAGGTAAACGCACAGAGAGCGTCTACGGTAGTGATGCATATCGATCATTTTTGGACAAAATCGAGATTTGCTTAAAACATAGTCAGATGGAACTGAAATGTAATGGAGATCAAGAATTTGCAATGAAAAAAAGTCGATTGAGACGATACGATCATCTCGACTGAGTGATCGTTCGTCTCGATTTGATGAGTATGGTGTTCAAGGTTTCAATTTAATCTGACGAGATTTTTGAAAAATTCCAAAATGATCGATATGCATCACTAGTCTACGGTAGATCTTCGTGAAAGGCAAATTGTTTCTTATGGAGAGGTTTTTCCGTTAGGGTTTCCTCTTTCAAATAAAGGTCCACTGAATTGTCTAGTGTTTTCAATAAGAACGAAGTCAAGCTGATCGGTCTAAAATATTTTGCCTCATAGTAGGCATCCTTGCCCCGCTTTGGAATGAAGATTGCCTTAACCTTCCTCCATGCTACCGCAGTGTATCCTATTGCTCAACATGCCTGAAAGATGCTGCATAATGGACCCACCAAGCACTGAAAACCTTCTTGAATTAATGCAGGGAATATTTCATCCTCTCCTGCAGCTTTGAATGGTTTAAATTGTTTAACTTCCCCTCTAATTTTGAAATTAATGACAATACGACTGGCTACTTTCTAATCTCTTATTCTGGCTCTAAAAATTGGTCCTGCTAAGGGCATGACTTATGAGCCGGCCCCTCATTCGTGTAATCCAACTCCGAGCCCGGGAAGTGTACCCTCATTACGTGCTCAAGGATTTAATTATTCGTCTCAGCTATTTCACCCGAAGGCAATATTAATGCCATCAGTTGACACAATGAGTCCTCCCTCCAGGTTATCTGAAGTCTTGCAGTGTCAGGTATATTCTAGATTCCCTGCCAATACCCCCTTCATGAGTCCCTTAGGGCGTTGTGTATCTCATAATTATATCTTGATAAGGTTATTCTGTAAATGTCCCAATTTCCATTCTTTGTAGCCCTGCTGAAAAGGCGTCGAGTATCGTTTTTCAGGTCCTCCAGTCTAGGATCCTAACAGGTTGCATCTCTGTCTGTTTTCTTAATACGAAGAGGACAATTGAAGGGCTGACAATCAAAAGTGCCTAACACAAAAAAATTTTAAATTATTTTTTTTTTGCATTTTTGTAATTTCTCATCATATGTCCTTCAAATGTCGATAGTGAAAATCTAAAATAACTTTCAGATTTTTTCCTGAAAATCCTCAAAAATGGTAGAAAACCTAACCCCAGCGGTCAATTGCATTCAAAACTACCTAAGCCCAAGTGACGTCTTATGGAGAATCGTGCTTTTTTCATTTGGCGTAGGTTTTGAGAAAAAATTCGGACTTGTGACGACATCTGTTGAAGTAGAGTGATACTGCATGTTTGCGGTAAGATACTTTTATTCACTGTTTGCTGGAAATACGCGTCAGGTAGCCGATGTTGTTTCTTGTGTTGAAATCGTCAAGCACGCCCTACTACATTTGCAAAGGTAATGCATGATTGTTTGTAAAGATAACAAAATTGCAACTTGAGCGATATTCTATGGGTCTCACGTATCCATTGATATAACTTTTATGTGTGTTTGTTGTAATGCCTTACATAAATTTCCGCAGTACTTTCGCGCTGCGAAAAAGCAGCGGGAGAGTGGGCTTGGCGCATGGGGTTAGATCGTTTTGAATGCAACGGACCACTGGGGTTAGGTGCTTGCAAAATTTGGAGGCCAATCATTATTAGCCAATTACAAATGTCATCACAAAACTTCACAGTAAAGTTTTTTGGGTGGCAATCTATCGGTTTCTTAACTTGAATGGATAAAATCCAGAGAATAAGCAAAATAGGAGTGTTTGTTCGTCGCCGTGAAAAGTTTGGAAAATGTGGGTTGGGTACTTTTGAATTTCAGTCCTTGAATAATTTTCCTCCTACGCTATCTCATACGCTATCTCATACGCTATCTATCGGCTGCCACAGAAAAGCATATCTGTCTATGATTCGATAGGGACGTATCAGACAATACATGTCATCCCTTGAACACTTCGCCAATACTTATCGAAAAGAAGGTCATATCAATTGCCCGCGACATCTAGATGTCACGAAGGTAGGTTTGTCACCCCGAATCAATAAATTAAAATTAGTAGTTGAGAGGCAATCTGATAAAGACTCACCCCTGCGGTTGGTGTCCTTACTACACCAAGTCGAATGATGTGCGTGAGCATCATATCCGAAGAGCAATAGCCATCCTTTAACGCAGCATCTTAGTCCACCAGGTTTCGGCATTTTTCAGATGGTGGGTCCTGGGAGGCAAATCGTAAGTACTCTGAGCAAATCTCCATAGGTTGGTGCCTACCCTCTAAATGGCGCTCAACCTTTCTTCTACACAGAACCCCATAATGATTGAGTTTGGTAAAACTTAAGGCTTAACGGAGCTTTTGTTTGTGCACGCAAAAGCTGATGTCTTTCCGTATTTTTAACTGCTGATTTCATATCTGACAGGAGAAGTTTTCTGCAGTACTTCGGATTTTCCCTAGGCTAGGGAATTTTGTATATTAGAGTTCCCGATGTTTCCTTGTTCTTTTATCGTCAAACGTCCTTCGAAGTGTATTCCTTTTGCGTCTTCTTCTTGTTCTTACAATCCTTGCAACCTTGTGTTCATCCCATCGTCCTTGATAATGCTGCTCTATTTCTTTGATGTACTGATGAAAGCGTATACCCTGTTCTTCACTGTAATCACCAAGGTTTTCAGGGAAGCAATCAACATGGGAGTGGAAAAAGTGCAGTTTTACGCTCATTAGGCAACTCTGTTCCTGGAATTTCTTCATCATGTGTTCAACTATTTTCTTATAGTTGTGGCTTTTAACGTTGCCTAAAAAATTCTTTACAACTTCCTTGAAGCTGATCCAAGAAGCTTTCTCGCTGTCATTCATATTGTCAGTCAATTTGTCGTCGTTCAACATATTCCGAATTTGAGGACCATCGAAGACTCCTGCCTTTAATTTGGCATCAGATATACTAGGTAATTTGTTTTCTAACATCTGCAACAATCACCTTTTTTGTTCAGTGATTTAACAAACTGTTTCATCAGCCAAGTTTTATATGAAGAGGAGGAAGTAGAATTTTCGTGGCATCTACCAAAGGCTTTTGCAGTATATTTTTCAAACCAGGTTCAAAATATGTTCCTTCTGGCCTGTTTTCTTTTTTGTAGTGATTCTCGCAGTCTCTTCTGTCCCACAAGCACAAGAAGCATGGATGTTTGGTAAAGCCTGATTGTTGCCCCAACAGTATTGTTATAATTTTGAGATCTCCACAGAGTTTACTGTTATGCTTCGAATACTCAATCGCAAAAAAAACTTTCTCCATGTTGATGTAGCTTTTCTTCACAATGGTAGAATGTGCTATTGGTATTGATGCAAATTTGTTTGTATTGTCGATCAAAACTGCTTTGAGACTACGCTTAGAAGTCTCAATGAAAAGCCTCCACTCCTCATCTTTATAGATATTTGGTTTCATTTCATTTATTAATCCGTTAACATCTCAACAATAAACCAAATCAGTGTCTCGAGAAAAGAACTTTAAGAACGCTTTTTCTCCGGGTCGATAAACAGTGGATTTAGTTCCTTTCGTTAACAGGTTTCTGTTTTTCAAATTAGAAGCTGAATGTTCAGCGATATCCTTAGGTAATCCCAAGTCTCTTATCAGGTCATTTGATGATTCTTGAGTATAAAGCTCGGGTTTTTTTATGGCCTGAAGGACTGAAAACATCTTCACTGTCATGATCATCAGGGTTGCTTTCACCACTTTCGCTTGCGTATTCTTTTTGTAAAGATGTTTCCATTACGATTTTGTTGAGTGTAGAAGCCACATTCTTTTCAATATCCTCGATATTTTCAGAAGTTCTGATATCTTCAATATGTTGATTGCATGAATGAGTCGGTTTGATAACACTGGAAACATTTGTATACTTGATTTTTTGTTCATCTGAACTTCCATAGTCGACAGTATTTGCTTTAAAAAAATAACAATCTTTTTCATCTTGAGGTTTTCTCTAAAGCGCAGGTGATGCCAATTTTTTTTCGTTTGCTTTACTGTTGATTTTCGATTTTAATATAAAAATACTCTTCATACAGTTGTTTAATTGAATTTGTTATATTTCTTTTACATTTCTGAGTGTCATATTCACTGCAAACATAACAGAAAGCGTTAGCGTCTCCGCTACATTGGTGGCTAGGGCCGAAATTTGGTTTGTTTTTGAAAATCCATACTTGATAAAAGAACCCGCACGCTAGGGATCCTGGTCCTATCGCAGGTGAGTCCACCGTCCTAGGGGTGATAACCTTCATACCTCCGCAGGCCTAAGTATGAAGACTTTTCGACTTTGACTAGGACCAGGTCAACTCGTCATCGGACACACTACGGCTTCATCCTCACACACTAACGCTCACCTGCAGGGCACGGCATCTTCACTGGCTTCGTTACCTCAAAAAATTTGAGAACGAATCATTCTACACATCTTCTTTCGGGGCAGCTGTCATCGTCACAGTATCTGTCAAGGCAGCAGGCTTTTTGAATGTTGCAAGTTGTTGCAAGTACAAGAAAAGAACGCAAAAGGAATCCACTTCGAAGGACTAAGGATATTGGGATATTGCTAGGGATATTCAAAGATACTTTACAAAAATTCTAAAGTCAGACTTAAACTGAACGACCCGAAATACGTAGAAACGACGTTCTTCTACTAACTTTTCCGTGGATAAATATAGCTTCAACGGAGCCTGAAACTTCCAAAATTTCACACATTTACCCTAGGCTGCAGCACGTTCACCTGTACTACGTTTAAGTGCACCTCTTGAAACTGAAATACTTGAAACTACAGTTCTTCAAACTGCAGGACTTCAAATTCCAGTATTTCAAATTACAGCACATTACAGAGCAGCATTTTGAACTGCAGCACCTCAAAAAGGAGACCCTCAAACCGCTGCAGTTTGAACTGTTTAACGTTGAACTGCAACACTTCAAACTGTAGGACTTCAGAATGCAGTCCTCCACATTACAGCACTTTAAACTGCAGCATTTTAAACTACAGCATTTTAAGCAGCAGCACTTAAAGTTGCAGTACTTTTAACTACAGTACATCAAACTGCAGCACTTTATGCCATACCAGTTTAACGTCTTGCACTTTAAATTGTAACACTCCAGGCAACAGCATTTTAAACTTCAGGACTTTAAACTAGAGAACTTCAAACTAAACATGCAAAACTCAGCAAACTAGACGTGGCAAGATTTTATGCCTGGGCATAAATCAATTGGATTTCAGAAGCAAATAAAAGAGAAAGAATAATTAACTGATTTTTTCATACACAATCACAGTATTAAATCAAAAATCATTAAAAATCTATTATCAAATCTATTACATGCCCAGAGGCCTTGGAGACTCGAGGGAATCCTCGTGTTTGCTACAATTGAAACCAAAGCAAAACTAACTCAAAACAAAACGAACGCTCTGATCCGAAAAGATCCTAAGCTTGCCGGAGGAAGAAAAACAGACGTTACCTCGACAAGTAATTCAATGATGCTACGATATTTAGGTTAATTATTCATCACAAAAGAAGCAAAAGTAAGAAAGAAAATATAGCAAAGCACGCAACTAGTTTGTCCTCGTCTGCTATAGGTGAGTTTCCATAGGCCGGCGCTGACTATCTGCTTGCTTGGCGCAGCTCTGTAGTTTTGGTGGAATTCCGCTCGACTGGCTCTCTGCCGTACCGCCAGAACGGAAGGAGATTTCGGTAATAAGGAAGCTCTCTTCCTCTCTTGCACGAGTGTGCGCATTCTTCTTCTTCTTCTTCTTCTTTACCCACACTCCACTGCACCAGGGAGGGGGAGCAACTAGCCTAGGTCCGGAGATAATTCACTCCATGCAAAATAAAGCGTGACCTATTTGGCCATGGTTATGTAAGTTAATTGCTACAGTGATTATAACTTTGTCTCAAGAGATATTGTGCCACACAGTTAGGTTTTTTGGTTATGAAAAGGAATAATATTGGAAATTAGAGAGGTTAAAGTACGCAAGGTTGGTGGAAGTAAAATGAAGATGGCGTTGTGTATTGAATATAAAGGCGCGAAATATTATTTGAATCATAGAGAGATGAGAATAATGTGATACTAAAAGAACGAAATGTGGCAAGTAGAACTCCTGATTATATATAAGTATGAAGTGGATTAAATACATAAGTTATTGTTCCTAAAGAATTATAGGAAATGAAGAAAAGCTTTATTAGTTGGATTGTAGAGAAAGGATTCAATACTAAACGGTGGGAAAAACCTATTTCTTATAAGAGAAGATTCTAGTGATTTTCTGGAATCTAAATATTTAGGGCAGGCCCATAATACATGATTAATATTTTCATCAGGAAAGCCACAGAAAGCGCACTCTTCCCCATCGATAAAATTTTTCCTAGCTAGACTAGCAGCTAAGTTGTAGTGATTGGCACGTAGTCTTGAAATAATGACTATTGATTTCCTATCAAGTTTAGATTTATAAAACCATGGTTTATTGAATTTTGATGAATCAAAAAAGTTCCGAAAGTAATATTGACCAATTCCTGCAGAGTCCGAAGCTTTACTCCAAGCTTCCAGAGCAGAGTTCAGATGCAAGGGAAGGATTGCTGACCAAATATCAGTGTGAGGAAGTTTTAGATTGTGAAACGTTCCTTCTTTAGTAGCGAGTTTAGCTAAATTGTCGGCTTTTTCATTACCTGGAATACCTTTATGACCAGGTATCCATACTAAAACTACATTTAGACTATTTATTGTAGCTATATGAAGAAGATTTCGAATCTTGTAGATGAGATATGACGTAGAGGAAGAGTCATTGAAGTTTTGACAAGCTTGTAATACACTTTTTGAATCCGAAAATATCACTGAATTGCAAATGTTGTTATCCATAATGTGCTGAATTGCCTCACTAATCGCATACGCTTCCGCTGTATATATAGAAGCATGTTCTGAAATCTTAATTTTTATTTCCACATTTAGCTGCGGGGAATATACAGAGGCCCCGACAAAGGAATCTGAAAACTTTGAACCATCAGTGAAAAAGTGTGTAAAATTCAAAAATTTACTGTTAGTAAAATTGTGGAGCATTATTCCAGGGGAATTACTATGCTGTATGGCTAAACCTATTTGTAAGTCAATCGTTGGTTGGAAAAACTTCAATGGATAGGGACTTAAGAAGTGTAACGGAGTGGCTGAATTTAAAACTCTGTCTTTATAACCCTTCAATTTGTAAAAAGATTTTAACAAGAAAAAACTCTTATCCAGGTTGAATTGAGTTAGACCGTTCTTTGTTATACAGTATAAATCATAAAAAAAAGAATGAACTGGATGATTCACTGTAAGAAAAGTTTTATTCAGAAATTTATCAGATAATAGTTGAAATCTGGACATTATGGAGAGTTCTTTTAATTCAGCTTGCATAACAATTATAGGTGTGGGAATCCGGTAACCGGATATAACACGTAAAAATCTATTATGCAATTTGTTTAGTTTTCTGAAAAAGATATCCCCACTATAAATGGATAGAACATGACTGCCATAGTCGAAAGAGCTCCTCGCCAAAGAACGGAATAGCATTTGAAGTATTTTAAGGTGAGAACCCCACCACGTACCACATAAACACTTCAAAATATTAAGGACTTGATTGCCTCTATTAATTAATTTTAGGAAATGTAATTCCCAGGATAAGGTATAATGGAAAATAATCCCTAAAAATGTAGCTGACTCAGATGGATTAATAATTTGGTTTTCAATAGAGATATATACATTATCTGGTAAACTTCTAATTGGAATCGGAAAAATTACTAATTTCGACTTATCTAGAGAGATAGATAATCCCCTATCCTTCAAAAAGGAATTAATATTGTTTAAACTTTGTTGGAGAATGGAAATACATTCCTCCAATTCATAAGATGTAAAGAAAAGGGCTATGTCATCTGCAAATTCTAAAATTCTACAGCCCGGGTAAATGATTGAATGTAATTTTCTCGTATAAATAGTATACGAGACAGGACTGAGAATGCAACCCTGCGGGAGACCTCTCTTGACCGTGAATGGTCCTTTATTCTCGCCATTGATTCTAAAAAAAAGCTTCCGATTATGGGTTAAGTTGAAAATAAATTTACAAATTTTTTTAGGAAGGCCAATCTCCAGCAGGTCGTTAACTAAAATGTTTGGAATGACATTGTCATAAGCGGCTTCGACATCTAAAAACAGACAGGCCGTATATTGATTTTTTGATTGAGCTAAATGTAATTCAGAAGATAGTATCGCCAGATTATCAGCACAGGAACGGTTTTTTCTGAATCCATATTGAGATGGAGGAAGGATATTTTTATTTTCTAACCAATACACAAGTCTATTCAAAATAAGTTTTTCTGCTATTTTTAAAAAACAAGAAGCTAATGCAATTGGCCTAAATTTTTTCCTAGTATTTTTTGGAATAAGGAAGATTAAGAAATCCTTCCACGAGTCAGGGAAAACACTTTCATTAACAATTGAATTTAAGATATGAAGCAAATGTAGAAGGGAGGCTTTTGGAAGGTTTGATATTACTTCAGAGTGTGCGCATTATCAACTATACCGCAACAAATCTAGGACAACTAGACCTTATTCGCATCTGATCGCGGGAGTCTTGAGTAGGCTGGCTTCTCGTCCAGTATCGTAACATCGAGGGTCTTGTTAGAGGATGTGAGAAGACTTCCTTCCTCATAAAGATTACTGGTGCAGACCAAAGTATCGCTCCAAGGCGACTCAGTTCATTCCCAACACCCAGGGGAAATGATAGGTCATCCCTGGTTCTGAAGGCATCTGAAGTTTCCAGATAGGTTTCGGGACTATTGGAGACAACAAACAAAAGGGCAAGAACCAGATTCAAATAGGAATCTTAATTCTCAAACGAAGACGACAGCAAGCGAATTTCAGTTCTTGTGCGCACTCGAGTTTAAAAATCTCTCCCTGCTTCCCGTTGATTGAAGGTCGAGACAACTTCATAAACAACAAAAAATACACAACGACAAATTAATCCGAAATTCGTAAAATAAACATAAATTGTGCAAAACTTTAACTGTAAAACTTTAAGCTACAGCACTTCAAACTGTACTTTAAACTGCAGTACTTTAAACTTCAGCACTTCGACCGGCCGCACTTTTAAATTCAACATTTTAAACTTCCGCATTTCGAACTTAACACATTGAACTACCGCAATTCAAATGGCAGCATTTTCAGCTACAGTACTTCAAACTACAGCACTTTAAACTGCATCACTTTAAACTGTAGCACATCAAACTGCAGCACTTTATACAACAGCACTTTTTACTGCAGCACTTAAAGCTTTAGAACTTTAAACTACAGAACTTCAAACTTCAGCATCTTAAACTGTAACACTTAAAAACTACATAACATCAAACTTCCGTACTTCAAACTGCAGAACTTCAAAATGCAGAACTTCAAAATGCAGCACTTTGAACTGCGTGTGATGGAGGATACCCGTCACCCGCTGTTTCTGCCATATGGATCATGAACATCTCCATTTTTCTTGTGGGTGATACTGGCAAGGGCGATTGCAGCGTATCGGTCAGGAGTGGAAATGTCACTTACGTGAATATCTATCTCTCATCCAACAAATATATTAAATTCTGTGCTGTGACAAGCTCCGGAAGAGGAAGAGCTTGAACTAGCGACACGAGGATATGTGTTTGGATCACCATGAAACTGAACCATCGAGTAATGCTAGAAACTCTGGATAGAGTGGATATACTTCCTGGTAGGGCAGAGTTTCCCATGAAAGTGCCTAGGGAGGCAGCCGTGACTCACATCGAGCAGGCCACGAGCCTGATCATCAAGGCGTGCAATTCATGAATGCCAGAAAGATCAAGAAAGTGACAGTAGAACTAGAAGTATTTGTGGAATGACGAAATTGCCGAACTCCGCAGACAGGCATTGTCTGAACGCAGGGAAGGAATGTTTAGAGACGTGGTTACGCTGGTCCTGCTCGACAAGGGCAAGGGTTCTCCGATCACCCCTTTGTTCCTTGGGCTGCTCTGTATGCTTCACAATGCAGGCAAAGTGTACAAAAAAATGCTGAGGGGTTTTGTCCCAAACTCTCCACGGTCAAAACCATTCAGAAGGTAATCTAAGAAACTTGGACGGCATGGCAGAACAACATGGCCTTTAAACAGGGTTGACATGATTTCTGCTTAAAAAAGCTAAAATAGCCGTGCCTTTCAGGTACGCCTACAGCATCCAGAGGATTTGCAAATATTCCTGAATTCTTCCCCTAGCCTAATTCTGAGATCCTGACAGGGCAAAATAAGCAGGATCTGGTCGTCCCCATGAAGCGCCGCTGAGATCGCGGTCGAATTTTCTAGCTTGTTACCCCGAATTCTCGTATAGAAGGGTATCCAATTAATCTGTATGCTGGAACAGATTCGGACCGCCCACTGGCACACGGCCAGTGAAGAACTGCAAGTCTCGAATACCCACAAGACTTGTCCCAAAACCCAGGTCGCATGGCACCTCAAACGTAAGGTCCTCCAATTCCCATTCAAAAAATCCAACTCTTTTGGTTCTCATAATGTCTTTAATAGCCAGAATCAACGTAACCAGGGTCCCCTCGAGACTAAGAAAACCGGTGCCAATATGGCAATTAGTTCTCATACACCTCTGCTCAAGTATCCTGACCTTCGGAATTAATGTACAGAGGGATCACTATTGAAGTAGTGCACATAAATTAAGCTGTTGTGGGTTTGGCCACCCCAAGCGCAGTCTCGTATTCCTCCGAGGAAAATGATTTATTCATAGGGTCTGTATTCTCATTATGGATAAGTCTCGGCACTGGCCCCAGCACAAAATCCGCTCAACAAAGTTCCCCTGTCATTTTCATGATTGCAGGATTGGATGATTCATAATTCATATTATTTTAAACCCCAAGATTTATATTTTCTAGGGATCGTGAAACTCCCCATATCTCAGTTACACCCTGAGATGGATTTAGGGATTGGAAAAAAGACCTATTAGCATCTCTTCCAACGACGCGAATGAACAATTTGGTTTCGTCACCAATACGCCAGTATTCTAAAAACATTTGGTCTGGTCGGCCAAATAAATTCTACGAGCTTCCCCGCATCTTCATGAAGCCTCTGTGCAAGCAAGGTTTCACTACAGAGGGTGTTCTGAACGAACGTAGGGACCATACCGCCCTCTCAGAGTTATCTCCGAAAAAGCGATTTGATCATCCAGTGTAGGAATTCACCTGGAACTCACCTGGTTAGAAGCAGAAAGAGTTTCACGAAGAACATCTCGGGCAGCTCACATGAAGATCAAGCAGACACTTTGAAGTGTTTCGCTTCAAACTGCAGCTAGTCTAACTGAAGTAGTTTAGACTGCTGCACAGTAAACTACTGTTTTTCAAACTGCGGCTCTGAAGCCTGCAGATGTGAGACATCAAACTGCAGCACGCTAAACTGCCGAAATTCAATCTGTCGCACTGCAAACTACAGCATTTAAAACTGCAGCTCTTCTTACTGCAGAACTTTGACATCTATAACTTCAAACTACAACATTTTAAACCGCAACACCTTCTGCCAAACTTCAAGCTGCAGACCTTCAGGAAGCAACACTTTAACTGCAGCACGTTAAACTGCAGAACTTCAAACTACAGCATTTCAATTTAAAGCACTCCGAAATTCAGCAGTTTAAACTGCAGGATATTAAACTATCACACTTAAACTCCGGCATTTCAAACTGCGGGCCTTCAAACTACTGCAATTTATATTGCTGCACTTCAAACTAAACAACTTCGAAGCGCAGGGCTTTAGACTACAGTACTTTCAACTGAAGCACGTTGAACCACAATACTTGAAACTACAGAACTTCAAAATACGAGTTCAGAAGTGAATTTTTGCGGACAAATTTGTTCACAGGATGCATTTCTTAATTGATTTAAGTTTTTTTCGAAATATTTCGCATTCCCTATTCATTTGTTTTTGTATTCAACAATACATACAAATACAGTGACAAAATTGTCCATTTGAACGATCTTATCTTTTATCTCCAAAATAATCTCGTAAATAAATTCATTGTTAGTCAGAACTAATGGAGTCAGACTTATAAATAGCAAATATTTGATTAAAAATGTTATTTCATCATTATAAAGAGTTTATTTCGAAAAATACTTGAGTATATCAGTTTATGGTAGAAAAAAATTATTTTGTCCTAAAATCGATGTATTTTATTATTAGAATGATATTAGGAACGAAAATTTATCATGATTTTGAAATTTATAAATAACTTATAAAGTTAGAAAACTTCTTTTATCGTACTGAGTTTCACGGACAGATGAATTGACATGGTGTAAAAGTTAACATTAGGTTGAGACTATTTCATTAAAAGATGATTTTTCATGAAAGTAGTTCAAGTTTTGATTGTATAAGTAATTTGTTCAAAAAAATCTGGTATCACTCTGATATTTCTAACCTGGAAGGATCAATTTAGCTCTTTCAGAACCTCTCCCTGTGTGAGTCAAAACCAGAACGAGAGATAAGGGTCGAAACTGGAACCAGTAATTAATATCATTTTAAATATTGTAGCGCGTTGAACTTAGTCTCAGAGAAGGACACGAGTGCTTGTCACGAAAGTCGAAACTGAACTAAAAAGAAAAAGCCCGAAGCCACCAAGCCAACCGAGCGAGCCACTATAATAACACCACTACCGCTTCACACTGGCGGTTGAGGGAACTCGAGCGACAAACCAGAATGAAGGTGACCGCACGGAACTATAGCGTCAGAGAAAAACTTACAATAATCACAAAACTTATTACGAATAGTCAACATTTATCAATTTTAAAACTTATTTTAGATTTTAACTAAATCAAATAGAATAGGCTCAAAAATGTATTAAGGGGTTATATCTAGTAATTTACAAGGAATTTCCAGATTTTTCCAGCCCTGTTACAAAAATTTGATTACAATGGACTACAGAGGTTCGATTACTACCTATTTGTCGATACTTTTTGATTGAAAAATGTTGAAAACTAGGAAAATATGGTCGCTGCCGCAAAACACGTTGTTTATTATTACTTATGATGAGCATGGTAACTCTGAAATGGATTATCTGAAATCCAAAAACGAACAAGATTCCATTAGCATATTCTATATGGAGTTCGCAAACGAAGCGTTTAGTCAAATTTGTATTTTAAAAAAATGGCAACAATTTTTGTAAAAATTTCGATTTTTGATATTCCGAAAATTCGGGTTTTTGGCCCAAAAAAATGAAAGGTTTGGTCCAAATGAGAATTCCTTTGTTCACGAACACCGTATCGAAATATACCAATGAAATCTTGTTGGTTTCTTGATGTCAGATAATCCATTCTAGATTTATCATGCTCGCCGCAAGTAATAATAAGGAAAATGTGTTGTGCGACAACAGCCACATTTCCCCCGGTTTTCAACATTTTTTAATGAAAATGTACCTACAAATATGTAATTGTCAATCCTCTGTAGCTTATTTCAATAAAATTCAGTCAACATGGCTGAAATAAGATCTTGAAAATTCTATTAACATAACTAGATATAACCCCTTAACATCCCGCCCACCTTGTTTTGTAAATGAAATACATTAAAGTTAAGTGGACGGTCAAATCAGAAATTGAAAACAGAATAAAGCATAACAGTTGTCACCACTTTCGGTGAAGCACCAAGCTGAACAGAGTGGCACATTATACCATTAAGCCATTTCCCTTTCGGGGTGGGCGTGACTTGCTCGGTTGGAAAAACTAGTGAATATGTGTATAGATATAAAGTAGGTCGGTATATGGATATAAGGTATATAGGTATATAGGTGTTAGGTATAGATGTTTTAGATTGATCTGGAATTCTTATGTTATTTATTTACATGACACGTTCATTCCGCAACACTGCTCCGACCCAGGTTGCTGATCAATCTCTCCAGCGATCACCCCAAGTGAGGAGCCTCACAAAATTGTTATGTATGGTTCCCCACTTGTGCCGATTAGTATCGAAGGTCTTTGTTTCAGGCATCATTCACTCTATTGTCACTCTGTTTAAAAAGTATTCGTCGCCACACTTTTCTGTCCTGGCATACTACTCTAGCTTCCTTCACGTCCATGCATTTTTTCATGCAAGCTCTCGTGTTTCTATGGCTTCTTATGCCTCTTCGGATTAGTGTCTCATTCACAGATTCTAACCATTCTTTCGGCGGTCTGCCTCTGGGAAATCTACCATTTACTTTACCTTTATACACTTGTTTGGTCAGTCGTTCATCTTTCATTCTTTCAAGATGTCCGAACCACCTTAGCTGATTTCTTTCCCATATGTCAACTAGTTTGTCTCCTGTACCACATTCTTTGAGGATTGTCTCGTTTCGGACTTTGTCCATCAGTGTTTTTCCGCATATTATGCGCAGAGGTTTCATGCCGATCGCGTTGATTTTACTTCCGTCCTTTTCTTGACAGGTCCATGTCTCGCTACCGTATAGTACAGTCGGTACGAATGTAGAATTATGTATGGCCATTTTAGCTTTTTTTGATATGTTTTTATTTGTGAGGATGGACCCTGCTCTACTGATAACCTGCTTACCCTTATTTATGCGCCTATCTAACTCCATATCTATTTTTCCGTCGTTAGAGAATAGACTACCTAGATATACGTACTTGTCAACTTGTTCTAATCTTTCATCATTTAGGACAATGTTGCATATTGTTTTCTCACTTTTACCCACAAACACCATGATTTTCGTTTTATTCACGTTAATTTTGAGGCCCATGTTCTCCATGCTTGTATTAAGTTTATTCAACATTCTTTGCAAGTCCTCGACTGATTCTTCCATAACAATTTTGTCATCTGCGAAAGCTGACCCACGTACCTTGACAGTTTCGAGGTCTACACCTTCTTCGTCGAAGAGGGCAGTTCTTAGACACTTATCCATGAATATGATAAATAGCCACGAGGACATCACACATCCTTGTTTCACGCCTTGCATAATATCGAACCAGTCACTCAGTTTCCCATTTACCCTTACACTCGCTTTTCTACCTGTATATATTGTTTTTATCGCTTGTAGGAGCCCTACTTTTACTCCGTACTCTTTAAGGATTTCCCAAAGTTGACTTCTATTTACCTTGTCAAGTGCTTTTTCTAAGTCAATAAATGCACATAAAAATTGTTTCTGTCGGCCATAGAAGATGAAGCTGAAAAAAGCAGTACGCGAGTGGAAGAAGTAGTTTTCACCCGTTATGAGATATCATGCCACACATTATCTGATGTAACCTGTGGTGCCACCTAACATGAGATTGGCAATAAGATAGTTCGGTAACTACTGCTGATGCGTGATATTGCCATGTGAACTAATGAATCAAATTCCAGCTCATGTGCTGAGATCTCAGAAGCTGTGAGGAAACACCCCACAAGATTATAGCTTGATCAGGTACAAAAAAGATCCATTCAACATCTCATCAAAGAAGAAGCGTTGCCAACGATTTGGCGGAGTCACGTTTCCCAGACACAGATCACCATCAGGAACTTCCTGCGAGTAAAATAACGAAAAACCGAGATTGTTTTCATAGCCAACTAAGTATGTTCCAAGCCGTTCTTTAGTCACAGCAGAGGAAGAAAAATAACAGCTCCTATTTCATCCGCGGCCAAAGGACAGGATGATCGGCCGCCGTGATGGTAGAAAGTAAGGCGTGGAGACTTCAACGCAGCAAATAGATCGATACAATATGCAATAAACTCCTGATAAAGGAACATTTAACTAAGCCATGAGGACTATAATGATCATGATCAATCAGTGACTTACTATTTCCATAGTGAACAATGATACATAAGTCCCGGATCATGGGAAACAACATCTAGTCTGCAGACAACAATATACAAGATACAGAGAATTCATCCAAATTAATTTATGACTTGGTTAGCCGACATGAACTACAGACGAGACATTCTGACACAATCGCACCTGAGTTGTAAGGTCAGGAAGAATCGAAATTCAATCAGGGTCATAACGACCACAAGTCGCAAGCATACAGAATCAACATGCTCTCATTAGGAAAATGTCGCAGCGAGTTCGTCAAGGAAACATTCCGAGCACGGAAGTCATCGGTGAAACAAACAAATGACGGAAAAGTCATTATCACATCGCCGTACTCGAGTTGTAAGTTCGAGCACCAATAATGAAAGGAATGAACACAAAGTGAAAGGTCACACTGATATGACGTGAGTGACCGTTCAAACATCTTTCCAACAATTAAATCTAGTTGGGAGAAACGGAGTTTCACTTAATGACATTTTTAAAGAACGGAATCTTTGATTATTGATAATGAGAAGTGCGTCCTCCAATGTTTCGAAGTGCACCTTTGCTCACTTTTCATTTATTTAACGATCGTTGTGACAACGTCCCAGACGAGTGCATGGCGGAAGAGAGAAAACAGCGTCACAGTGAGTGATAGCGTTCCAGGCGACCTTGTGACAAGGACGCTCTTCCCGGGAGTGATAGTGTCCCGGGCGATTCCTCTGCCACAAGTGAAAAACTAGCACCAAGTCAGTATTCGTACTTTGAGTTGGTCACGTTGCATCTGGCTTACGAGGCGCAATCACATAGCATCTGACCTGCGAGGCGCTATGCACATGCTACTTATAGTCACAGGCAGTCACAATTTCAGTAGAGTAATGAATTACAGTAAGTAAGTTAGTGACAAGACGTTCAGTTTTGTCATCAATATGCAATTCCATCGTGGGGTATAAAATCACAAACAAAAGTTATCAGTTTATCCGACTACAAATAATCACAAACCTTATTAGGAACAATAAACAATTCTTAATTAGAAAACTTATTTTATATTTTAACTAAATTACATTGCATATCCTCAAAAAGATATTAACAAACGCTTTAAACTACATCACTTTACGCTGCATCACTTCAACTACAGCAATTTAAAGTGCTGCACTTCAAACTGTAACACTTCAAACTACAGAATTTTAAACTTCGGCACTTTTAGCTGCAGTAATTTAAACTGCAGAACGTTAAACTAAAGCACTCTCAACTGCAGCACTTTAAACTACAGCATTTGGATCTGCAGCAATTTACATATTTGCACTTTAAACCGCAGCACTTTAAAATCTGGGACTTAAAACTAAAGAACTTCCAATTGCTGCAGTTCAAATTACAGCACTTCAAAGCGCAGAACTTAAAACTATATCTTTTCAAACTGCAATACTTTGAAAGTCATAACTTCAAACATAGCACTTCACGCTATAGTACTTTACACATTAGCACTTTGAACTACCGCACATCAAGCTGCAGCAATTTAAACTGTTGTACTTCAAGCTACAGCACTGTAAACTGTAGTACTTTGAACTTCAGTACTGTAAACTGCAGCACTTCAAGCTGCAGTACTTTAAACTGCTGCAATTAAAACTGCAGCACATCAAACTTCAGTACTTTGAACTGCAACATTTTAAACTTCCACACTTCAAACTGTAGCAATCTTAACTGCACCACTTCAAATTGCAGCGCTTTAAAGTGCTGCACTTCAGAATGTTATACTTCACATTACAGCACTTCAAACTTCAGCACTTCGAACTGCCGCAGTTCAAGCTGCAGCGCTTCATACTACAACACTTCAAACTGTAGTACTCCAAACTACCGCACTTCAAACTGCAGCACTTCAAGCTATAGCATTTCAATCTTCAGCACTTCAAACTGCAACACTTTAAACTGTCTCTCTTAAAACTGCAATACTTTGAACTACAGCATTTCATACTGCAACATTTCAAGATTCAGAACTTAAAACTGTTTTATTTCACACTACATCACTGTAAACATTAGCACTTCGAGCTACTGCATTTCAAGCTGTAGCACTTCAAACTGCAGTACTTCAAATTACAGCCCCGGTGCCTTCGACAAAGCTACTAGGCGCGTTCTCAGGTTACGAATAGGTTACGAAACCGAGGGTTTCTGCTGAATATGGTTATACAACTCAATAAGCAGTTGTGGTCAATGGTTCAGAGGTGTTCTCGAAGAAAAAACTTCCAAGCCAAGGCGTTATCAACCGTGCTGAAGGCTAAGTGGCAGCAGGATATGGTGTTCTAAACGGTGTCTCTAGGATACCAGGTCGCCTCCTAGAATATTAAGACCTTATCCCCGCATGCGGGGCTCTGCATGGTTGAACCGATACTTCCCTAGCTACTCGTGGGAACAAAATGATGCCTATCAATCAAAACAAAACCCGAAGTATACGCGCGGAAATGGGATGAGATTTATACGTGGTGGAAGAGCTTGACATGAGTCAAAAGACGGAGGTCGAACAGGACATAATTATCGTGGAGCAGAACATGAAAAAGAACAAAAGGCTCATCGAAGCGTTGAAAGGCGTGCTACAGAAGATGCCGAATTCCCGCGATACCAAGAAAAACATATTCATGCCGATTAGGCATGGAATAGAAGAAGCGCAGGAGGTGGTGCGTTAAGTAGGAAAAACCATACGTTTCACCAAATGGTACTTGACGGAGTTTAAGAAGACCAACCTGAAGAAGGACAAGAGCCAAACGGGAACTCTATCCCAACATGGGAAGCGAAAGAGGGAACCCTCCCTGAGACCCGTTGAGGCAAGTGTCACGAGACAGAAGACAAAAAGCTGCGGACCCGTACAGAGGCGAGCTTGATCCGAAGCAGTTTTCATAAAACCGGCCAAGGGTTCAAGCTACGCAGAGGTCCTTAAGGACCTCAAGCAAAAGGTGAAACCTGACACGCCTGGTGTAAAAATCAAGGGTGTCAGGGAAACCAGAAACGGAGAGGTCCCTGTAGAAGTATAGCCTACAGTGGATGGCAGATCAAAGCTGTCCGCTGCCATCAGAGAAGTTGTTGGCGAGAGTGATAGTGTATGTAAGCTTGTCCCTCGTACCGAGTTCAAAGTCTCGGACCCCGACACCACTATGAATGCGGAAGCAGTTGAGACCCCTGTGGGGTGACACCTCAGTGAAACAAAATCGGTAAAGGTAAAGGTGAGTCTTACGAAAAAAGCCTTTATTGGAAATCCAAAGGCCTTCGCGGAGCTTAAGGAAGAACTGGCAGTACAACTTATATGCACGGGACACCTGAAGGTGGGGTAGGTGTTCTGTTGAATGTGCAAGAAAGCGGGGGTCTTAAGATGCTACAGCTGCCAAGACCTTAGCCTAATGACGGCGAGCTGCAAGGGTGCTAATCGGACAAGGGCCTGCTGGAGATGCGGCAAAGAGGGTCATAGAGCTGTGGAATGCGAAATCACACCACAGAGATACCTCTGCGTCGCAAAAGAAGGTAAGCCCCGGACAGATCATCAGCCGGAGACGATGAGATGCTCGTCGTTGGGGAAGGTAGTCCCGTCTAAGAAGCTTCCAAAAGGATAGCGATAATCAGCCACACCCAACCATGATGACGATGGCCGACGAGCCCATTGTGTCATATGGTCACACTACAGCGAACAATGCATTCATGATGGCTGGGGCTGGAAGAAGAAGGAAAAGACCAGGTTGGCCTACAACAGCAGAACGCCGAGGCACGTCGTAGAAGCCTTACCTCCATGTGCCTGAAGTAATATAAAAACGGATTCCGAGAACATGAGTACTTGAAACTGCAGCACTTTACACTGCTACACGGCAAACTTAAGCACTTTAAACTGCCATATTTTGGAGTGCAGTCCTCAAACTTCCACATTTCAAACTGCAGCATTTTGAATGCAGCACTTTAAATTTTAGGTATTTAAACCGTCGCATTTTGGACTGTAGCGCTTCAAACTGCTGCAATCCAAACTGCAGCACTTTAAACCATAGAACTTCAAACTATGAGAAAACATTCAATAGCCGGAGGAAGCACAACATTTTGAAAAAATCCTAGATAGTGGCTGATAAAATTTGAAAAGATTAATTAATTTGGCCATTTTCGAAAAACAGCTTCGCTTACTGAGCAAGACAAGCAAATGTATTTTTAAAAAAAGCTAAGTAGGGGAACATAGGGCAAAACGGGACGATTTTGCTTAAGGATTTTTTTTCTCATAATAAAGTACTTTTTTCCGCATTCAACACTATACGTACCTTAAACAACAAATAATGAACTCAAAAAAAAATTTCTTGTTGAAAAAATGCCATGTTCTACTTTTCTTTACTGATGTTTGAAAAAAAGTTTTTGTCCTGTTTTGCCCCTTGCATGGAGCAAAACGGGACGCTTCGTCAAATGAAAAATAAAATGTATTATGAATGAAATTAATAAAAAAATACTAAACAAATAATTAGTGCAGTTACAAGAACTTGTTGTATCAAATTCTATTGTTCATTTTTTATATCAAATGACCAAAATCAGACCTCAGCAAATAAACGAGACATGAATTTCGTCTCCATCCTCACTGTCAAAACTTGCGTAAGACTGATGATCCTAATTATCGCATGAAATGCATTGGACCCACTGTCCAATGCAGTGTAATGTAATGTGCGCTCTACTATATCTCGCGCAATGTCCCGTTTTGCCCCTGCCCATTCTGTCCCCAAAGCACTTTTTCCAATATGACTCCCGAAAATCGCGAAATACTCGCAATCAAAAACGCCTTGATGCAAAAGGACAGTGCACAGGGAAATAGTGCTAAAGCGATTTTAATCAAATAAACATTTGTCTTACTTACGTGTTGTTGAAAATCAGTAAAAATTATAACTGGGCACGAAAACGAACCATGCGTCTCATAACTTGGAAAATAATAACAAAATTATAACAAATTGACATGGGAAATATCGGAAACGACTCAAAGCGAAGTTTTTACAATTTCAAAAAGATGGCGTCACATCCCAGAGGAGATATAATCATTGTCCCGTTTCGCTCCTGTTGTCATTTTGCCCCATGTTCCTCTAGAAGTCTGTGACAGCCGAAATTTTGAGCAAAAATGGAAGATTTTCAAAGTTGATAAGATAAGTAAGTTTATTATCAGAAACAATGCAATAGCCAGTGATAGCCAGAATTCTGACAAAATCTAAGATGGCGATAAATCCGAATCAAAAATCAAATTGTAATTTCAACAAATATTTACATTCTCATTGTAGAACGCGAGCAAGAAACCATTTTCATTCTATTATTCTCGAGCTCGTTCTAAAGCTCGGTATCTATATATCGTTCAAGAGTTTAAGAAATGCTGATTGGCATTTCTTACAGCTAGAAGTACATAAATTATCGCCATATTGGATTTTTTTTTAAATTTCATCTTTTGGGAATATATGCAGAACAGATAAGAATATTTAAAAATAGGGTACGTGTGGGTATTACATTAAACACGCGAAACACATCTGCATGCAAAAAATGAAGTCAGTCAAGCATTTTAAATACATGGATTTTTCTCTAAAAAACCTACAAGATGCTGAAGGCTGGTGACCTTCTCAGCTTAAACAACCAACCAGTTGAGACTCTCGGTTTCCATTCTCTGTCCTCATCCCCAGCAACAGAGGTTTTGATGGCACTGACGTTACAACTGGACTCTCCACCATACGACGAATCGCTACTTAACTTGAACATGATTTCGACTCGCAAAATAAATTTCGCGCATAAGGTGGTAGTTGGATGTACAATCTAAACAATGAATAATACAAACAATTAAATAGGCTCGGAATGGACTGAAACTTTGTACACGCGGTAAACGTAAAGGTCGAGTTTCAGGCCGTGAATGGAGACTGGGTATTTGGAATGCAACTAGATATTTTATGTTTACCTGAGACGAAGGAAAAGGGTTGCGAAAGTAGAAGCGTAGAAAAGGGGGTGTTGAAAGGCGGTTTTGAAATGTGGTCAGGAGAAGGTAGTGAATCACATGATAGTCGAGGGGACGGTTTAATTATGAATTAAAAAGAAAGACAACATCTCAAAGATCACGATTTTGTATCTTCCAGATTGTTGTGAGCTAGAATGAACGTAGGAATCAGAAGATTATTTATAATAGCATGCTACGCCCCAGTTGATAGATTCACGAGAAAAGTCAAAAACGCTTTCTGGGAGACTTTAAATGATACCATAAGTACTTGCGATCAAGGTGAAAAAATAATTCTGCTACTAGATATGAACAGATGGGTCGGCGGCCAACGTCAGGATACAGATACAGAAAGGGTGCTAGGTAAGTTTGGGGATCCAACAAGAAAAAATTTCAACGGGGAAAAATTAGTCAGCTTATGCTTAGAAAAGGGCCTATTTATTACAAATACTTGGTTTCGACATAAAATGATTCACACGTACACCTGATGTAAAGGATATAACCGCAGTACAGTTCACTTCGGTATTGCGGATGAAAGACCAAGAGAAGAAAAAGAACGAAAAAAATGAAACAAACGCGAATCAAGATTGAAAATTTACAGAAACCGGAAGTGCGAATAGATTTTCAGAATCAGATAAACGAACGCATAGATAAGGCAACTTGGGAGGCGCTTAGAAGCAATAAAGATATAGATAGCGCTTGGACTATGTTACGGGATATCATTGTTAAAACTGCGACCGAAGTATGTGGTACGGCAGTTGGCATGAAACCTCTGCGCACAATATGCGGGACAACACTGATGGACAAAGTGAGAAACGAGATAATCCTCAAAGAATATGGTACAGGAGAGACACTAGTTGACATATGGGGAAAAAATCAGTTAAGATGGTTCGTACATGTTGAAAGAATAAAAGATGAGCGACTGAGCAAACAAGTTTTTAAATGTTAAATAAATGGCAGAATGCCCAGAGGTAGACCATCGAAAGAATGCTTAGAATCTGTGAATGAGACATTAATCCGAAGAGAAATAAGAAGCCATAGAAACGCGAGAGCTTGCATGAGAAAATGCATGGACGTGAAGGAAGCTAAATTAGTATGCCAGGACAGAAACGTGTGGCGACAAATGATTTGTAAACAGATTGACAATAGAGTGAATGACGCCTGAAACAAAGACCTTGGATACTAATGGGCCCAAGTGGGGAACCATACATAACAATTTTGTGAGGCTCCTCACTTGGGGTGATCGCTAGAGAGATTGATCAGCAACCTGGGTCGGAGCAGTGTTGCGGAGTGAACGTGTCATTTGAATAAATAACACGAGAATTCTAGATCAATCTAAAAAAATCCATACCCCCTAGCTCACATTACTCCTTTCCTCGCCGAGCAAGTCACGCCTATTCGGAAAGGGAAATGGCTTAATGGTATAATTAATTGCTTAATTATGGCAGGTACTAATTGCACAACAAATTTGAGCTTCCTTGAAATTATATAATTTTTTTAGTTTTTCGTCATCTTCACGTGGTTCAGGGGATCTAGCCCTAGCACCTAGCCGGCCGTGGCCTTTTGGGTCCGTCATTTCGAAAAATTGAAAAAATTTCCTTTTTTCTTCACGCGATTTTTTTGCTTCATACGAAAGTTGCGGCTGTCGGCGGACAAAAGATTTCAACGAAAATTGAGAACGCTATGTGAATTTCTTATAACTGCATAATTTGCCCCATGTAAATCCCATGGATAACTTCAAGTGGTGTGCGGGAGGGGTAAATAATAACCGAATTGGCTGGAATTTGTAAATTGTTACGACCAGAACTGCTTTATCTATCAGGAAGCAAAATTCCAAAAAATTGCATATTCATCACTATTCTCAAGCCAGTAATTTTCTTTCTAACCGTAACATGGAGTTATGGATAACATGGAGTACTCCAACAATTGCACCTTTTTTAGTTTTTCGTAGGAAAATCTTATGTAGTCCGTGAAATGGCTGGCCGTGAACACGCCTAACGCAAAAACTATTAAGTCTACCGATTTCATTTTTTCCTTAGAAATGTGTTTTACGTGTCTAATGTGAGGAAAAATACTGAGAACAATGAGGAAAATGCATTACGTTATCGAACTCATCTTCACGAACTGATTTTTGCAATATAAATGTGTTTAATAATAGTTCTCAATTTTGAGAAAACATTGATGAGTCTAACTTTAGATAAGATAAAATGGCTAAATAATGTCAAATTTTCGAATAGATATATTTATACTGATTTACATATCCAAACTAAGCTTATTCCTCAAAGGGAGAATAATTAAGATACAAGATCAAGTAATGTTCCTAGAGTTAAGAAAATGAAGAATTCAGAATGGATAATTATAAGAACAAGTGGGGAATTTTTTCAGTGAGATAAACATGTTGTGATTTTTGGAACTACTAAGCATTGGAAAAAGTGTTGAAGTCTGAATTTATAAAGTATATTAGTCAAGTTATACTAAGAAGGTATAAAATGTAGTATATTATTCAAAAGACCAATGCGAATGTACTTAGATTATCATATAGTATACAACTTTTACCATTCATTCGGATCAGACAAAAAATATTGGCCTGAAAATAACAAGAAAAATGCAATTTTTCGTTCTTTTTACATTTTGCCGCGACGTGCGGACTGAGTAAATTTTTGCTTATCAATTATACTTATTCAGGAAGTCATTCTGGTACCCACCAGAAACTTTTTAGCCGCCCCGGAAAAAAAAATTATTTTTGTCTATAAGCCCTACTAAAAATTGTGTCATGAAAAAGAATTTGACTTTTACTTCAGTGTTGAAATTGATAAGTTTGTTATCAATTTGAAATTAAATTGCGACACGAATGTTGACCTCCAGTTACTGATACGTGAAATTTTATTATGCAGTTTGTTCCAGTTGAAATAAAAAAAAAACAAGCAAACAAAATAAGGAAATAAAATAAAGTTCCTTGGAATTCTGATATCATAAAATACGTCTTCGTTAAATACGCCTTCGACTCCATCATGTAAATATGTACCTGCAATATAATGTGATGAAACACTGTTTCTAAAATTTACGAGTCATTTATTTCCATTTAAAGGATATGATCCTTATCATTGCTCTACTTTTTACCGGTCTGGTCTTTGATGTATATCTTGATAATTTAGGTGTAACATTGCGTTATATAATATTTCAACAATAATTGACGTAGTAAGATATTACGTAAGAATGGTTTTGACCCGCCCCCCCCCCCACCCCCGAGGCAAGGTCATGTAGAGATTTTTAAAAAAAAACCTTCCCCACGGGACCCTTACGTAATTAATGAATGACCCCTTACTCTTTTTAAAATATAAATTAAATAAGTTATTAATTAAAAAATATTCCTAATTATTTTATTCCAAGAAAATCAATATACTGAAAAACTTAATATCACTTATCAATCTGCAAGTCTTTTATTACAATTTTAAAGCATTTTATTTGGAATAGATTTGTAAAAGCATCGCATTTTTTTTAATTAAGCTGGATACATCCATCATACGGCAGTCATATCAGTTTCCCTACTTTTTTCTCCACAACAATAAATATTCTTCGCTGAAACTTTGAGAAATGCTGAAAAACATGAAAATGGATGACATAAGCTTGAATAAATGAAACTGCAACCTCTAAAATTACTAATAAAGATTTAATTAAAACTATTATGATTTGGGATACAGAACAGGAATTCGAGGTCAAAATTCAAACATATGTAAAAGAGCAAATTCAAATCAAAATTTGAAAATTAAAATAAATTGGTATTTGTCAATGATAGTCTGTTCTGGGGGGTTTTCGAATCACCGAATACGAATTAGAGGCCAAAATTCGAAAAGTTGACTTAAAATCTGGAAAATTGTTTGATTTTCATGAAAGTAATAACAAGGGGTTTTTTCGATTCTTAGAATACAAAAATTGTGTAAAATATTATTAAATTGGTAGATTTTCATAGAAGTCAAAAGAAGGGGGGTTTCAAGTCTCAAAATATGAATTTTGATCCAAAATTCAAAAATGCAAAAAATCATCCTAAGTTTTGGGAATTTTCTTTAAATGGTAGATTTCCATGACAGTCAGTAAGAGGTAGATTTTTGAAATAATAGAATACGAATTTGCGGTCAATATTCCAGAAGTTTACACACATTTTGAAAAATTTTATCTAATTGGTTTTCCATAAAATTCCGTACGAAAAGGTTTTTTGAGTCGCAGAAGACGAATTTGGTGTGAAAAATTCAAAAAGGTGACAAAAAATCTTAATTTTTACCCCTAATTAGTAATCTAGGATTCAAAGAACCTCGTCGCGGTCTGAAATTCATGAGAATCAAACAATTTAATGAAGCCTTAACAATTTTAGTCAACTTTTTGAATTTTTGGATTTTGACTCCAAACTCGTGACCTGTATTCCAGAAACCCCCTCGTATTGACTTTCACGGAAATCTACCAATTGAATATTTGTGTCAAAGTCAAAATTTTCAATTTTTTAATATTGACTCCAAATTTATGTTCTAATCCTTCAAAACCCTTTCACCCCGAATATGTGATATGTACCTCGAAGACACCCCTCATACAGTTGATATGAGTTTTAAAATTTGCATCGAATTTTTTTATTTTGGTCCCAAATACGTGTTTTGTGCCCAGAAAACCCCCCTCTCACTGATTGTTCATAGGAATCTAGAAATATTAATAAAATTTTCAAAATTTGAGTAAAATTTTGTAGTTTTAAAATTTTTGCCCCAGATTCATATGATATGCCTCGAAAACTCCCTCGTATTGTCTTTCATTCAAATCTACAACTTTTATAAAATCTTCAAAATTTGCGTCAAATTTTTAAATATTGATCCAAAATTTGTGTTCTGTATGCCGAAAGCTCCCCGCGCACTGACTTTCACAAAAACTACCAAATTGATAAAATTATCAAAATTTGCGTCAAATTTTGGAATTTTTGCATTTTTACCCAAAATATGTGTTCTGCGCCCCGAAAACCCCTTCTTACTGATTTCACTGGTTTACAAAAAAAAAAGGTGATGACTATTTGACAAGACCACTTTATCCTGATGTATTTTGACGCGCTGAATATGAATCCGAGGTCTATTTCCCTCCGTCACGTCAGGTTCAAGGTAATTTCAAGGTCAAATACAGGAAAAGCCGTGCAATAAACTTCAAAAACCTTTTACATATGTTTTTGGGGTCCCTGAATCGAAATCCGAGGTCCATTTACCTCCACCGCGTCAGGTTCAAGGGAATTTTAAGGTCAAATACAGGAAAAGCCGTGCAATAAACTTTAAAAACATTTTGCATATGTTTTTCCGGTCGCTGAATCGAAATCCGTTGTTCGGTTGATCCCTGAAGGTCAGCTTAAGGTCATTTCAAAATCTGATGAACCAGATCCTTGCTCGTTCCACATCTAAGTTGCATCTCCAACGGTTTCAAGTCGGTATTCTCACTCTCTTGCTGGAGTTCACCAGCAACACATCTTCTGGATTCAATTTTCTAAACTCAGAGTAACCCGCACACTTTAAAATCATTAAAATCCGTCCCGGTCAAGTTGGCTAAAATCGCAATATAATATAGTTCAAAGCCTCCTGATCAAAAAATCCTAATGGGTACCAGTCCAACGAATCAAAAGTCAGCCTTGGCATATTTTTGGCACACGGGTATGGCTTTAAGGTTACGAACCAGTGATAGTTTCGCACCTCTGAGAGCACCAATCACATGGACCATTACTCGCACTGAATACTTAAGTTACAGTCGTTGCAGCTCTCTCTTAAGGTTGATACCTCTCCCCCCTTTTCTTCTCCTTAGCAGTGCTGTTGTAGTCGGCCGGAGCCGAGAATTCGATCACGAATATAGTTCGTTCCTCGAAGTCTTGGAGAACCATGTCCGGCCTCGAGTGTGCAATGGAGACTGATATCCGAAAATTGGAGTTCCAGAAAATTCGGCACTTCTCGTTTCGGACAGTTGACTCTGTCTCCCTCGGAGAATTTGGCAGAACATGGTCGCGGCCAACGCCGTAAGAGCGAAAAAGATGCTAATGAAGCACTCGTAGGATAGTATGTGTTGCAGGTACTCAGTTTGAGTGTGCCACGCTCTGCACCTATCACCGGGAACTTCTTGATGTAAAAAGCGGTCATGATATACTAAGGTGGATATGACACCGTCATGGCATGCAAAAATGAAACTCTCTGTACCTGAAATAAGTCCTGATGATCTGAGAAAAGCAAATATTTTCTATTTCGACAAGGGCTGATCTTCCACATTTCTGTGAAAGTTTCCGTGTATTTTCTTGTCGAATAGAGCTGTTGACGAAATTTTTTGAACTCTGCTTTCTTTACTTCGACTTTTAAAAGTAAGGCACCTAGATGGAGTAATGCACTTTTCTCACTGCTTAATTTCTTGAAAGGGAATGCTCCTTTGCCAATCATCTCGTGTTTCCTGGCCATTTTGAAGTACTCAGAACAATTCGTTTAGGAAATCATTGAAGATTCAGAAATCCGCGTCCGTCTTAACGGCATGAGATGTATAATCGCGGAACGGAGCAATTGATATGCAAGCTCTTATGCATATGCACGATCTTACGCGTGGCGATATCAAGGGCCGTAAGCTCGTTCTTCGTCCGTTGAACCACTCCGAACGAGTAGAGAACCGGGACGACAAGCATGTTAGTCGCAGATACCTTGTTCAATGCCGACAGATTTAAAGACCAACATGCCGAAGAAGATGCTTGTATCTGCTTCGGAGAGACTCCTTCACTTATGTTACGTTCTCAAAGATGCTAGTAAAGCACTCTTAGGGCCACATTGTGTCTGTAGAGATACGTCGTTCCCACGTGAGTAGAACACCTTGATAGTATGTGTTCCAAGTACTCAGCGTGTGTATGACACGCTCTGTACACATCGCTGGGAAGTTTTTAACGTAAAATTCGGTCACAGTATACTAAGACTTTGAATTGGTATTTGAGTCACAATTTTGGAGTAATCGATGATTCAAATAATTAATCGGAGGGAAGGAAAGATTACTGACGTTCCCGAGGACCCTGAGCTTGTAAATATAAGTGTTATTAGACATCTTGATTCTGGATTTCAGAACGTAGCATCAGTGAACTGGCATTCAGGACGTAACGTCAGTGAAGGAGTCTATCCGAAGCAGATACAAGCATCTTCTTCGACATATTGGTCTGTAAATCTGTCGGCGTTAAACAAGGTATCTGCGGCTAACATGCTTGTCGCCCCGGTTCTACTCTACTCGTTTAGAATGGTTCCGTGGACGAAGAATGAGCTTACGGGCCTTGATATCGCCACACGTAAGAGCATGCATATGCATAAGAGCATGCATACCGATTGGTCCGATCCGCGATTATACATCTCATGCTGTCAAGACGGACGCGGATTTCTGAATCTTCAATGATTTCCTAACCGAATTGTTCTGAGTACCTCAAAATGGTCAGGAAACACGAGATTATTGGCAAAGGAGCGTTCTCTTTCAAAAAAGTAAGAAGTGAGAGAAGTACATTACTCCATCTAGATGCCTCACTTTTAAAAGCCAAAGTAAAGAAAGCAGAGTTTGAAAAATTTCGTCAACAGCTCTACTCGACGAGAAAACACACGGGCACTTTCACAGAAATGTAGAAGGTCAGCCCTTGTCAAACAATCAAACTTTTGCTTTCCTCAGGTCATCAGGGGTTATTTCAGGTAGAGAGGGTTTCATTTTCGCACGCCATGACGGTGTCATTTCCTCCTTAGTATACCGTTGACCGCTTTTTACATCAAGAAGTTCCCAGCGACAGGCGCAGGGCGTGTTATACTCACGCTGAGTACCTGGAACACATACTATCCTAAGAGTGCTTTATCACCACCTTTAACGCTCTTACGGCGTTGGCCGCGACCATGTCCTGCCGAATGCTCCGAGGGAGATAGAGTCAACTGTCCAAAACAAGAAATGCCGAATTTTCTGGAACCCCAATTTTCGGAGAACAGTCTCCATTGCACACTCGAGGGCGACTACAACAGCACTACCAAGGAGAAGGAAAAGGGGGAGAGGTATCAAGACTTTGAAAGGGAGCTGCAACGACTGTACCCAACATATTCGGTTAAAGTAACTGTCCTTGTGATCGGTGCTCTCGGAAGTGCGAAACTATCACTGGTTCGTAACCTCAAATCCATAACCGTGTACCAAAAACATTTCAAGGCACTTGCAAGATGCATGCAGAGGGCTGCCTCCCTTGGGTCGCCCCGTGTCCTCGAAACACACGGGAGTTTCACCGGCTCATCGTTGTGATTTTCTCGTGCCTGATTTAACCTTTTTTTGAATGATATATATATATATATATATATATATATATATATTGGGTTTTGGTTTCTTGGGAATCAAACCAAAGGGCCTATGACAAAGCTACCGAACGGGTCCTCGGGTTGCGGATAGAGGGTCCCTGTACCAAGGGTTTCTGCTGAATATGGTTACAATAATTAATAAGCAGTAGCGGACAATTGTTCAGGGATGGTCCCGAAGGAATAACCCCTAAGCGAAGGCGTTAGAACCGTGCCGAAATCTGAATGACACCTGGGTGAGGTGTCTCAAACGGTGACCTGAGATACCGGGCGACCTCTCAGAGTATCAGCCTTATCCTTGCACGCGGGGCTCTACAAGGATGGACGAACCCTTTCCCTAGCTGCTCGTGGGAACAACCATGACAACACCAAACATAGTTGTAGTAAGTGCGGTTCAAAACAATTGAACGCGCAGGGCTCCTAACAATGGGTCGGACAACAATGCCGACTACCCTAGAGTTGGGGGAGCCAATCAAGACTGAGTCAATGCGATGAACCGTCGGAATCTCAATACTATTGAGTTGACGGATCGACTCAATGACAACCTGTTTGAGTGCTACGATAGCAGTATGGCCCCCGAGCGGGAAGGTTACATGGCACGACTGCAGGTTCTGTGGTGAGAGAAACACCCAGAGCTCTCGTACTTTTCACGTCAACGTCTGCGAAACCATGCCCAAGAACTCCGAGAAAGGGGCTATATGAGCGGTGCGCCTACTCTACCGCAGCAAACAGGCATCCAATATACGAAGAACGATGCTTCAGGACTCGAAGGAACCTCAACATTCAGGTTTCTCCCAAGCCCAAAGATCTGACTGCACTGGATGATGAGCTTCGTGAAGATTTTTCCAAAGAATTCGACCTATGGATTATAAATTGTGGTGTATACAGTGCAGCGAGAACTTTGGCAGATGCAGACCGTAAAAGAAAATCAACGGTTAATCATAAGACCAAAGGACGAATACATCAACTCAGTACAAACATAGGCTGGGCAAGACAGTACGCGTCCCGCATTCAGTGTGTAATTGACCACATAACATCTGACAGGACTATCTAACGCTAAGAGAAGTCTAGAGCGGAGGGAGAGATGGGTCAGAGAAAATCAACAGTTTTTGTCTGACACATCTCGACTCTTCCAAGACCCTCCAGTTACTGTCGACCATCCGCCCAAAATAGAGAAGGTCGAAGCATTTTCGAGAGAAGTTTACGAGGTCCAACATCCACTTCAAGAAGACTCAAAGAACATAAATAGCTTCAAGGAGCTGTGCAATGCCCTCATAATAGCTGAGGAGGAATGCCCACCTATGACTACCGAGGAGGTGAAAAACGTATTAAGAGGCATGAAGAACCTTTCCGCTCCCGGTCCAGATGGTATCAAGACCTTCTGGTGGAAGAAGTTTCCTTCAATCCACCAGCATCTGGCTCGAATTTTCACCTTATGTCTAAAGTCAGAAGAGCCTATTGCGGAGTGGTTGTTGGAAGGACGCACAGTGTTCCTACCGAAGACGAGCAATTCAGCTGACCCTAAGAATTACAGGCCAATAACTTGTCTGAACACACTGTATAAGATCTTTACAGCTATCCTAAATGATAGGATTCTTCGGACAATTGGACCTGTGTGGCGAGAGATGTATGAACAACGCGGCTCAAAGAAAGGCGTAGCAGGATGTCGGGAGAACCTGCTCATCGATAGATGTGTTTGTGAAGATGCAGCATCCTATCAGCGATTCCTATCGATGGCCTGGATTGATTACCGGAAAGCTTTCGATTCAACCTCCCATAGAATTATCATCCGTCTGTTGGAAAGCTTGAAGGTTCATCCACACATCGTGAGGTGCATAAAGAGATTAATGCCGCTTTAGAAAACCAGATTTACTATCTCATCTGGAAAACATCGTGTGATCACTAACAGTGTCACGTTTCAGAGAGGTGTGTTTCAGGGCGACACCATGAGCCCTCTTGGGTCAAAGGGTACACTCAAGAGATTGGAATGGAGTTCGGGTTAGAGAAATGCGCCACGGTTAATTTGAAGAAAGGAAAACTTAATGGCATCACCGAAGACTCTGAGCTCGTTGACAGAAGCGCTACACGACACCTTAGCGCTGGAGAAACCTATACATACCTGGGCGTGCCACAGAGCCGCATTCAGGACGTGACATCTATAAAGGATACTCTCCGAAGCAGATACAAACGTCTCATCCGGCAGATTTGGTCTTCCGAACAGTCGGCTGAGAAGGAAGTATCTGCAACTAACATGCTTGCCGTCCCGGTAGTGCTCTATTCATTTGGAGTGGTTCTATGGACGAAGGACGAGCTCAGATCCCTTGATATCGGGACGCGAAAGGTTTTGCACATGAAAAAAAGCGTGCACCTTAAGTCTTCTGTTCCACGACTTTACATCTCACGCCGTCAAGGTGGTCGTGGAATACTGAATCTAGAATTTCTTCATAACAAGATTATTCTGGGTACAGCAAATATAGTTGCAAATGGACAAGACCCTCTTCTTAAAATGGTCAGGAAACATGAAGAAGTGGACGAAGGGGCGTTTCTGTACAAAGGAGCGGAGGAGGCTACTGAGACACTCAGCCTTGACTTAAATACCAGGCGTGAGCAAAATGCATCAAACCTTATCCATCTTGAATACTCACTTCTGAAGGCCCGGATCAAGGAAACACAGGAGAAAAACTTTCGCGAAGAGCTCCTCGACAAGAGGATGCACGGCGTCTTCCACAGAAATGTGGAGGATCAGTCGATATCGTATGAGCTAACGTATGCTTTCCTTAAATCGTCCAACTCATGCGGGAACGACCTACATCCAAAGGCACAATGCGGCACTAAGAGTGGTTTATTACCCTCTCTGTCACTCTTACGGAATTGGCCCAAATACCGCTCCGCTAAGCGCTCCTAGGGAAATAGAGTCAATTGTCGAAAATGAGAAGTGCCGTACATACTGGAACTTCATATTCTCTACAATTGTTTCTGTTAAGCACTCGAGGCCTGACATAGTTCTCCTTGACTTCGAGAAACGAACCATGTTCGTTATCGAATTTTCGGCACCAGCTGACAAAAACGTCACAGAAAAGAAAAGAAAGAGAAAAGAGAGAAAGAAAGAAAGAAAGAGAGGTGTAAAGATCTTGTGAGGGAGTTGCGACGGTTATACCTCGAATATTATGTGAAGCTAATCATCTTAATCATCGGCGCTCTTGGAGGTACCCAAGTTTCACTGGTTAATAGCCTGAAAAGCATCCCTGTGTGTCAACAAAATGCTGAGACTCTTGCGGGGAAAATGCAGAAGGCGGTCGTCCTTGGGTCGCTCCGTGCCCTCAAGGTGCACGAGACTTTTGCCAGATCATCGTATTGAATTTATCGCAGATAATATATATATATATATATATATATATAGTCAAAAGTTTGTCATAAGGACAACCGCAGGATTTCGCCGGGAGCGGGTGCTAATCTAAAAAAATTGCACCAGCGGTAAATAAATAAATTACCAGCGGTAAAATTTCAGCTGTAACCACGTCTCACGACCGTGAGATGGGTGGTTACAGTCTGCGCGAACTCAATACGATGATCCGGCGAAAGTCTCGTGCACCCAGAGGGCACGGAGCGACCCAAGGACGACCGCCTTGGCACCTCCAAGAGCGCCAATGATCAGGACGATTAGCTTAACAGAATATTCCGGGTATAACCGTCGCAACTCCCTCATAATGTCCTTATACCTTTCTTTCTCTTCTTTCTCCTTCGCTGTGACGTTTTTGTCCGCTGGTGCCGAAAATTCGATAACGAACAGGGCTCGTTTCTCGAAGTCAAGAAGAACCATGTCAGGCCTCGAGTGCGCAACAGAAACAATTGTCGAGAATGTGGGTTGTGCCGGTTGTCTTCTGTTATTTTTATTTATTTATATATATATATATATATATATATAAAAGATGGTCAGGAACCACGAGATGGTTGGCGAAAGAGCGTTCCTTTACAAAGCCGCGGAGCAAGTGGCCGAGACCCTTGGCCTGAATTTTGACATCAGAAGTGAGGAAAGTACATTACTCCATCTATATGCTTCGCTTCTAAAAGCCGAAGTAAAGAAAACAGAGTTTGGACAATTACACCAAGAGCTACTCGAAAAGCATATGCACGAAAACTTTCACAGAAATGTAGAAAAACAGTCCTTGTCGAAGGAGCAAACTTTTGCTTTCCTTAAATCATCAGGGCTTAATTCAGGTACAGAGGGCTTTATTTTCACATGCCAGGACGGTGTCATTTCTACCTTAGCATACCGTGATCGTATTTTATGTCAAGAAGTTCCCAGTGAATGGTGCAGAGCGTGTCATGCACACGCTGAGTACCTAGAACACATACTATCGGGGTGTCCGACCCACGCAGGAACAACGTATATCTATAGACATAATGCGGCTCTAAGAGTACTTTATTACCATCTTTGTCGCTCTTAAGGTGTAGGTTTCGACCCTGCCCTGCCGAACGCTCCAAGGTCAGTCAATTGTCCGAAGCGAGAAGTGCCAAATTTTCTGGAACTACGATTTTCGGGCAGCAGTCTCCGTTGCGCACTCGAGGCCTGAAATTTCTCTCCAAAACTTCGAGAAACGAACTATATTCGTGATAGAATTCTCGTTGTGATTTCGTCGTGCCCTGTGATCACCCATCTCACGGAGGTGAGACGTGGCCATAGGTGTATTTTACCGCGGTTCTACTGGGGGCCATTGACATTTTTTTTAGATGGCAGTTGCTCTTAGTGGTACCCTGCATAAGAACAACCGCACTCTGCACCTGTCGTTGCTAACTTCTTGACGTAAAATGCAGCTACAGTATACTAAGGTGGAAATGACAGCATTCTGGCACGCAACAATTCTACATTTCTGTGAAAGTTTCCGTGCTTTCTTTACTTGGGCTTTTAGAAGTAAGGCATCTTTTGGTCTTTTGATCTACCGTTGATTTCAGCCTTCGATTTAAATCAGCCAATGCTCTCGCCGCACCATAAACTGAACAATTAAGGGTCCAGAAGTCAGGCTCCTGTAAGATATTTCACGAAGAGAGGCATATATTTCAGCCAGATCTTGGGGCTTAGGAGAAATCTGGATGTTAATGTTCTTTCTTGTCCTGAACTCGCTATCATCTCTCAAGGGGTGCCTGCCTTTCGCGATTGGTCTTAATATCGCTTCCTCCTCTTCGTCTGCGGCTTGTTCATGCAGCGGTCGATGTAGCGCTCTGCATTCATATTTAAACCTCGTGAGATAGGCAACTTGATTTCGCAACTACTGTCGCATAACGGGCTGAAGCTTTGGGCTTTCCCGGCATCACAGAGTGTGCATACGTGCCTTGAAGCTTTCATGAACAATGTTTTCGCCGTTTCGATATCGTGTTTTCGACCGAATTAATTTCAGCACCCCGAACTTTAGAGTGATCTAGGCTGAAATCTAATGGTGTTATAGTACACTCCCGCTAGCTGCAAGCTCCGTAAGTTCCACATTTTGCCACTTCTCCACACGTATCTTAACGCACGCTCCATTGTGTCTCCCACTCAAGCGACTGCTTCTTCTTCTCCTTATTCTGCGTTGGCACTATACCTGCTTTACTAAAGCTTTGTATATCCGGCCATGACCAAGTTGCGGGAGTGTGTGCTCCACTGTATCTGAAACATAATGTCGGGCAGGACTCAACTGAACCAACTCAGAAGAGATGGCAGCTAGTCCGGTTTCCCGACGTTCGTAGCAAGGCGGCGAAATTCAAAAGATAATGGGACTGCCGCTCTGTGCAGGAGGAACCCTTCGATAGAAAAATTCCCCCCGCACAAGGCGGCCGTGGAAAAATTGAAGTGTATTTAGATTTTGAGGTTGGCTTTTTTCAAGAATTTGAATAAATGACTAGCAATTTTAATCGATGGGTTGGCTAATAATTGGTAAGAACAAAAGGGGGGAGGACATTTCAGAATTTTTGATGGGGCTTAAGTTAGGTCCGATCTATAGGCTTCAAATCTGGGACAAGGCCATAGAATGTGGTCTAGGTCTTCGTCGACCCCAGAATCACAGGGACATCCTCCAGAAGGTATTATATTTTTCCGTGCAAGACTAGCGTTCAAAGCATAGTGGTTGCTTCTCATGCGACATAGGGAGACTATCCACTCTCTAGGGGCAATGATGAGAACCAGGGTTTTTTAGTGTATTTGTAGTAACGCTGCGTGAAAAGGACACCCTCATTTTTTCCTATTTCTGTATAGTAATTGTGGCAAATTTCATCGAGAGTTTTTCGGGCAGAGCCGAAGAAGTCAGAGAAAGGAAGGGGGATATTGAGAACGGAGGCGTCTTTGGCTGCTGATTTAGCCGCCACGTCTGCTGCTTCGTTTCCTGCTAAACCTTTATGACCAGGGATCCATACTAGGAAGACTACGCACTTTATTTTGTCTAGAACCGCTAAACGATTTTTAATAATAAAGATCAAGTAAGAATTTATGGAAGCAGGACATTTATTAGCAATACTTTGAAGAACACTTAGCGAGTCTGTGATCATTACTGATTTAGAAAACCGGTTTTGGATAATGTAGTCTAGTGTATAGAGTATGGCTATGGCTTCAATCGAGAAAATAGAGGCAAAATTTGATAGTTTCCACATTCGAGTTAATTGAGCATCCGAGCATACCAGAGCACAACCAGCTAATGCTTCAGGTATCGACTTTGAACCGTCTGTATAAAAGTGGATGTAGTCCTGGAACTCATTTTCTACCAGGTCTCGAAAGTCCTGAGTAGGGGAGGGGCTTTTTTGGACTAGTCTGCCTATTGCTGTATTAACTTTAGGGGAAAGTAGAAGGTCTTCATATGGAAATTCATACTGAGGATGCGTTTCTGATCTACGGATCCGATGTTTAAAGTCTTTAACATTTTCAAATGCGTTCAGAAGGACAAACCGGTTTTTGATACTACTTTTATTGATTCTAACGCGTTCAGATAGGGCTTGTAACATATCTTCAAGCGACTGCGAACGGCTGTGAGTCTCTGCGCATGTCCCAAAGTGCGTGCTCCAACGCAGCGTAGTTATACGATGGAATAGAGTGGCTGTACTCACTAAGTGCCAAATTCTTGGAATTATACTCCCCTGCAGCCCAGTCAGAGTGGCAATTGCCGGGAGTGTATTGTATTGTTGTTCCCACGAGCAGCTAGGTCGCCTGGTATCTCAGAGTCACCGTTTAAGACACCTTACCCAGGTGCCATTCAGCTTTCGGCACGGTTGTTACGCCTCCGCTTGGATGTTTTTGCTCCAGGGCCCATTTCTGCACCATTGTCCGGGACTGCTTATTAATTATTGTAGCTTTATATAGCAAAAATCCTTAGTTCAGGGGCCCTCTATCCTTCGATTCCGAAGGAACCGTAACCGAATGGTTATATGACAAAATTGAATTTTATAAATACGATCATTTTTTTTATTTTTTTTATTTTTTTTTTAGGTTTCTAGTAAATTTTCATTATTTGATTATTGTTTTGATTATAATTTATAAAAATGGGGGTCTCACAAAGTTTTCCCGACTAAAAATGTTTTGTTTACAGACAAATATTTTTCAGAATTAAACCCCGTTTTTAAATTTTTTTAAACATGCAAATGATCAAGTAAACTTTATTTATAAAGAAAATTTGTATACAAAATTAAAATACATCCTGTTTGGGACGTTTCTGGAAAATCCCATATTTCAATTGTTAGCATATACAACAAGCGGAAATCGGAATATCTCATTTATATCCCACGAGATAACCTGGGGACATCCATGGGATATCCCAATTTTCGTCCTGTAGGATATCCCTGGGTTAGGCTGGGACATACATGGGATATCCCAATTTTCGTCCTGTAGGATATCCCTAGGTTAGGCTGGAACATACATGGGATATCCCGTAGATATCCCATGCTGTGAAGGAGGGGGGTTCTCCATGCAGGAAAATTAAAAAAAGTGGTAATACTGGAGGAAAGACTGTCCAAATAAAAGATGCCCCTAGAGCAACTATTTATAAACGAGCTGAAGCAAATTTTAATTGTGCAGAAAAAGATGTCAATGTTCTTGAATTAGATGCTAAAATCGGCAGAAGTATTACATGTGACGTACACAGCACGCCACATTAGATCCACCATTTTCAATATTGTCATTTTGACTTCGCGTTTGAAATCAGCGACCCGAAAAACTACCGTATAGCAACGTTTAGTCAAATTGGTTTCATTTTTACAATTATGACCCGCCATATTGGATTCATCATTTTCAATTTTCACATTTTGAGCTAGGATCTGAAATTAACGGCACGAAAACCCCCCAAGAAACAATCTTTAGTGAAATCGGTTAAATTTGTACAGTTACGGTTACCTCGAGCATTGCGCTAATGTTAAAGTTACATACACTTGCTGTAGAAAAAGTGTTATGTCAAACGTTCTACGATTTTGAGATAAAATTTTAAAAAAACTGCCCATATCCCATAAACCGCCCGTTATAAGCCATAATTTTCAAGTTCTTAGCGATTCTCTTTTCTATAACTTCAATCTTACAAAAGTGCAAATAATAACTGCAAGAATCCACAAGCATCAATCTCTGAATAAATTACACAAGCTACCGGCGTTGTATAGTTTTACAGTGACCGACCTTGTTACTATTTACACCGCGATAATAAATATGGCTATATTACTTTAATAGATGTCTTAGGTAGACATCACGTCGTTGTGTTTGTTCAAAAACATTTTATAATATATTTATAATAAGGTAAGAGAATTTGAAAGAATTATGCTCATTGCAATCACCTGAGCGAGATGTGACTGGACTTTTCACCTTCATTTTCTTATCATTACTGCACTAAGCTTGATGTGTACTTTTCAGAGTTAACGTAATATTAATACGTTTCAGCACAATAGCCAGTTAGTAAAAATTTTTTTAAACGCTTATCAATGCCACATCGCATTTTTTGATAACTCGAAAATTGTGGCTTGTAGGACAGCGGAGATTAATGCAAAATATATTGTTCGTAAGGCAGTGAATAAATATTGGCTCGCTATACGATAAATTCAAGAGGGAAGTATAAGTATCAACTTAAGAAATTAAAGTAGCATACTTTCCTTTTAATTCTTTTTATGCTCTCTGAATCAAAATTTGTAAAATTTAAATAATTGCTGGTGAAATTTTACAGATTCGATTAGCGAAAAGTGAGCCGCTAAGATTCGTAGAAAATCATTAATTCGAGAAGTGGAGATATTTCCTAACTCAAGGGTAGAAAACTAATTGCTTGGTAAAATAAAAGATATAACACTGTATATAATAATTTGAGAAAAAGTTACAAACGCGGAAAATGTGACAAATAGAAAATTTTAATAAGACGACGCGATGGTGTTACATTTTGATTTCATTGAAATCATAATAAGGCCAGATTTATATATACATTGTTGAAGTCACGATTTCCTTCTCTGGAATGGCGCCTTCTTCCCGATCTTCTTCTATTTCTTATATTCTATATTGAATATAAAATTAAAAATAAAAGTAGGGATAGTACATTGGAACCCTGTACAATGAATAATTTTAAATTATGAACATTCACGAACAGGCAATCTATGTATTTTTTTATGTGTTGTATAATACTTTAAAGATTTGCATCAAATTGAAAATTTACAATTAAATTCCATTTATTTTATTACATTCATTTGAAAACTGACAATTCAATTAAATTTATATCTTTCCGTAATGATGAAATGCCACCAATTGCATCTTTACGATTGAAATATAATATATTGCGTCAATTCAAATCAATTGAGGTACATTAACTGATAGTTCTACCAATTGCATTTAATCGCAAATGCTCATTTCAACATTTCCAATTAAATAAAATTGGCATTTTTTATTTGCAAGGTAGGCAGTATTTTCAAAGTTATGTAAACTCATTTTGTACTTGCTAAAGAAGATTGGTAAATATAAATCCCTATTCACTTCAAGTGTATAGGTGAAAAGCAAAAAGGTGGAATTATTAAATTGAAACTTTTTTTTGTCAACATTTTTTCAGAACAACGTAAAACTGTTTTTTTTATCAAAGTTATCTACAATAAGTGTAAAAATAATAATAAGCAAGATGAAAAATTAAGGTCTTATGCTTTAGAAGCCAGCGAGGAATAACATTTCTTGAGTCCGCTAAAGGGCTAAAGGGCCCCCTCATTTTAACCAGCCCGAGGCCCCCACAACCCTGAAGCCGGCCCAGGTTGTACGATCTTTCTAGGGCTTATGAATTTGTTATTAACATAATGAAAAACTGGTTTCTTACTGGATGACATAAAAACTCGAGGACATTTAAAAACTTATTATAACTCTGAGACCAGAATTGGAAACAAGAAAAAAGCATTATTTTCTAATTGCGCAATTAATTCTGAAAGAATACATGTATTTATCAATTAGATGCTTATAGCTTAGATGTTAGGCTTTCTTTTAAAAGATGTTGAATTGTACGGTTTCTATCACGTAAGTTAACTTTAAATACTATTATAAAATTAGGTCAGAACTGAATCGACATGGTGAGTGCCAGAAAGTTCTTAAAACATAAGCAATGATTTCATAGGGAGAAATACTATCCTTCTGTGTGACGACGTTCATTGGGACTTTATGGTTCTTTCTTTCAGTCCTAAGGTTTCAGTCTCGAGAAACTCTTTATCGAATACAGACGTTTCTTCCTCGTGCGATATTTAATAAAGAACGTAGTTTTTGAAAGAGTTTAAATTCACTGCGTTTTAATTTATTTATTAACCCATTTCCCATAGGTTATGGGCCCAGTTCACATTGTGCATTAACTGTGTATTAAAAAAAAAAAAAAAAAAAAAGGAAATTTAGTTTATTCAAACTGTGAAAAATTGTATGTGTTTAAGTGTTGTGTTCTTAGTGCAAGTGACAATGAATAGATCACAGGACAGGAGAAATATACAGCCATTCAATGGCAGTAAATATGTTGCATGGAAACACAGGATTCGAAATTTACTGGATGAACTTGATGTTCTCGAAGTGATAGACGGAGAATGCACTGATCCTGAAAATCAAAAATGGAAGAAGAACGAAAAAGTTGCCAAGTGTGTCATCGTTGGGTATTTATCGGACGCATATCTTAAATATGATACACCTGGCTGTACTGCGAAATCTATTCTGAAAAGTTTAGATGCAATTTACGAAAGAAAAAGTGCTGCTACCGAAGTGTCTGTTCGTAACAGGTTGTGTAGACTGAAAATGAAGGGAGACACATCATTGAAAGAACATTTTGAAGTTTTCGATGATTTGATAACAGAGCTAGCGGCGGCAGGCGTATCTGTAAACGAAAATCAAAAAGTTTCATATTTGTTAACGAGTCTTCCCGCAAAGTTTGAGACAGTATCAACTGTAATTGAAACAATGACTGAAGACCAAATCACATTGGACTTTGTGAAAACGAGACTTCTAGACCATGAGACAAAACTGAACAATGAAAGTGAAAATACGAGTGCTAAAGTGCTGCAAGCAAATGCTGAAACTCCAAAGGGAAATAATCACGAAAATTCAAGAAAAAATAGGAACAATTACAGAGGCCAAAATAGGAGAGGAAGAGGCTCACGATTCTCGTCGGGATTTAAAGCAAATAAAAATTCATCTTTTGGTAAATGTCATCATTGTGGACGGAAGGGCCATAAAATTAAAGACTGCTTCTATTACAAGAAAACTCAGCAATACAAAGCAGAGAGAAACAGAACCGTTCAAGAGGTCCACACGACGCAGATGGCGTCGGGTGACAATAATAGATCGGGTTTTGCTTTTATGACAGGAATGTATCAAACTACCGGAAATGACAATTTGAATTTCCTGTTGGACTCTGGAGCATCAGATCACCTCATCAATAAAGACAACGTGTTCTCGAGTATGATTGAGTTGCAACCATCGAAGAAAATCTCCATAGCTAAAAATGAGCAGTTCATTACAGCAACGAAGAAAGGAAAAATCCACGTGACGAGCAATATGGGATTTGAATGTACACTGGAAGATGTCTTCTACAGCCCGGAGGTACCATACAATTTGCTGTCAGTTAGGAAACTGCAACAGAAAGGGATGAGTATCATCTTTGATGAGAAAGGTGGAGTAAGCATTAACAAAAAAGGCGTTATGGTAATGTATGGTGAGCCCTCAAATAATTTAGTAGCTATTAATTTTAAAGTTACGAAAAGGGAAAATTTCTGTAATAATTCCAAAACATATAATGCAATTGGCAATAATTATGATTTGTGGCACAAGCGTTTAGGCCACATGGGTAAAGCAAAATTCTTAGAATTGAAAAATAAGCAAATGGTCGTAGATTCAGGTCACCTCGAAAAAGTGACTCCAACTGAAGAATTATGTGAAGCATGTATTAATGGTAAACAAGCTCGGTTACCATTTGAGAAAGTAAAAGATAAGAGTCACATAAAAAGACCATTGTTTATAGTTCATACAGACGTGTGAGGTCCTATCACTCCTTCTACAATTAACGGCAAGAACTATTACGTATCAATGATCGATGAATTCACTCACTATGTTGTAACGTATTTAATTTCTAATAAGTCCGAAGTTTTTTCATTTTTTAAAGATTTTGTGGCAAAAAGTGAGGCTCATTTTAATTTGAAAATCGTGAATTTGTATTGCGATAACGGTAGAGAGTATTTATCGAATGAAATGAAAAACTATTGCGTACAAAAGGGAATTACATATCATTTGATTGTTCCGCGAACTCCTCAGTTAAATGGTGTGGCGGAAAGAATGAACCGAACGATAACTGAAAGAGCACGCGCAATGATAAACGGTGCAGGCTTAGAAAAAGAGTTTTGGGGAGAAGCGGTTCTCACTGCTACCTATTTAATTAACTTAACTCCCACAAGAGCTCTAAAAGTAAATAAAACCCCATTTGAATTGTGGCATGGTAAAAAGCCACAACTAAAATATTTAAAAGTTTTCGGTTCTACGGTTTACATTCATAATAAAACCAGGAAAAGAAAATTTGAAGAAAAATCCTGGAAAGGAATATTAGTTGGTTTTGAACCGAATGGGTATAAAGTTTGGGATGTTGAAAATAATAAATTTGTGCTAGTGAGGGATGTTATTGCAGATGAGGTAAATTACTTGAAATCTCGGCCAGTGACGAAAGAGGTAAATCAAAAGGTTTGTCGTGAAACTGATGCATCTGACGTATTGTCAAAATCAGTAGAAATGCAAAGTAGTAAATCTGATGTTGAGAAATCAGATGAGTTTAAAACAAGTAAATCTGATAAAAGTAGTAAATCAGATACACTGGTGCCGATGGATGAAAAAGTAATTCAAAATCGCGAAAATAGTAAATCTGTAATTGAAACCGAAATTGAAAATCGAGTATTACCGGAAAATAAAGTCGGGACTAGAAGGAGTGACAGGATTAAACTACACCCTCATATGGGGCATAATTTCTGAAGTGTACCCACCTCAAAAATGAAAGTTGTCCGATCGGGCTAAAAATTGGCCTAATTGTACTCCTATTAAATAGTACTCCTCACCCCAAAAATTAATTTATTTTGATGATTATTAATCAAAGTGGAGGGGGTACAATTTACAGGGTTTTCAAGCAAAGCCTTACTTTCAAACGTTTGTAACTTTTGTCCTGTTGCCTGAAACAAAATTTCACCTCGAATATTTTCGATAGATTTTTTCACGCAATTTCTGGTGGTGATAACTATTTTCAAAAAAAGTCGAAATTTGACCCGAATTTTTGAAAATCAAAAATAAATTTGACTTTTTTTCAAATTGCGGCACTTTTCTTTTCCTTCAAAATAGTTTTAAAAGAAAGCTGAGATTTTTTCCTATGAGACCTCCAATTTTCAGAGTGGCAAATTAATTCGTCTTTGAGTAATAGAACGATACGTAAACAAGATGACGTGATAGGGCGTGTCGCGCTATTTCCCCTAGTGCGCTCAAGCCGAGGATCTTTGTGCAACGCTTAGGAGCCACTTTTTAAAGTTAAGTAATATTATATGCTACTAGAATAACTGCTCTCTGCATTGCCAGGATGAATTAACAAGGCCTGCATTACGGGCAGTGTAAAATTGATTGGGCATATGCTTTATAAATTATAAGTGAGAATATACATCTTTTGAATTTACCCGCGCATTTTTCACTTTCTACTTCTGCCACTAGATGGCTGTCATCCAGTAGATGCTTGTGATTCTCACAAGAGAAGATAATTTTTAACAGTATAAGATACTTGAATTTAATATTCGTATTTTACTCGCAGATTTGATCTGAAATTGAGTTTATCAAAGCAGGTTTGTACTTAAATTTATTTTATTCTTTTTTTCCTCATTCTTATTCTCCATTATCTATTATTCCTAAAATTGTATTTCTGGAAATATCGTCTTTGGTTATTCTTACCTAAGATTCTCTTCGAATTTGAAAAAATACTTTTTGCACGATGCCCTCTGAAAAAGTGATTAAAATTTGGAAGAGTAGATGTATTAATCATTTTCAAAAAGTGCGGCATAAATCGACTAAGCTTAAACTCCGTTGTGTTTCCCAGGACTTGCGTTCGAAATTCCCTACATTACCAGAAGGAGCTCCAATTTGCAGTTCATGTAGATACCAACTCATCAACTCAGCGGGAATATCATCCTTGAACTCTGGAAATGTTGCAGAGCCTTCTGGTAGAGATCAGGTAGATACTGCGGACCATGGAATGATTTCTGACGATGATGAAGATCAGCTCTATGACAGCGAAGAAGATTTAGATGTGTGTGAAAACAAATATCATGAAGTTGGTGTTGAAGTACTTGGTCAAATCATCGAAGAATTCAATGCCTCTAAAGATCTTGAAGAACAATTTCAACTTCTTTCGCTTGCCCCAAAATCTTGGGGACGAAGAAAATTGATGCAGGTGTTCAATACCTCAGAGCGAAAAGCAAGGAACGTCAAAAAATTAGTTGCGGAGCATGGAATTCTGACGCTTCCGAATCCAAAAAGAGGAAGAGCATTGACACCTGAAACTGAAACTATAGTAAAAACCTTTTATGAATGCGATGACATAAGTCGAATGATGCCAGGGATGAAAGACTTTATGTCGATCAAGAATGATGATGGAACTCGTTCACATGTTCAGAAAAGGTTACTACTGTGTAACCTCAACGAGTTATATGCTCAATTCACGTCAGAACACGTAGGCCTGAAGATCAGTATTTCGAAATTCACAAAACTCAGACCTCGTCATTGTGTTCTAGCAGGAAGTAGTGGCACACATAATGTGTGCGTTTGCGTGCATCATGAGAATGTCAAGTTGATGTTGAATGAAATAAATATTCAACATTTAACAAAGGGTACTGACATGGTGCTCACAAATTATCACGACTGCCTGGATGCTATTGTATGTCCTGACTTCAAGTTCCTGTCATTTAGGAGAGTGTGAAAACTGTCCAGGTACTGCAAACTTGAAAGATAACATCACAAAAGCTTTTGATGAACATTGTATTATTGAAGTGAGGTTTGAAATTTGGCTGCAGACCGACAGATGTACTCTAAAGACACTAGTAATGGATACTGATGAATTCGTAGATGATTTCTGTGAAAGGCTGTTGAAATTAAAAACTCATCACTTCATTTCAAAGGAGCAATCATCTTTTTTCAAAAACCTGAAGGAAAATTTATTGCCTGGGGAGTTTTTGATTTGCTTCGATTTCGCTGAGAATTACGCCTTCATAATTCAAAATGCAGCGCAATCCTTCCACTGGAATAACGACCAAGCAACAATATTCACTGTCGTGATTTATTATAAAACAGATGGAGAGCTCAAGCACGTAAGTATGGCAATCATATCTGATAACTTAGCTCATGACACGGTGGCTGTTCACGAGTATCAGAAGATAATAGTAGATTACTTGAAAACACATTTCAGGCCAAAGAAAATCTACTATTTCACTGATGGTGCAGGGCAACATTTTAAAAATAAGAGTAGCTTTATTAATCTCCAAGCCCATGAAGAAGATTTTGGTATCCAAGCTGAATGGCACTTCCATGGTACATCTCACGGTAAGGGTGCATGTGATGGTATTGGAGCGAATATAAAGAGACAAGCAGCACGATCAAGCTTACAATGTTCTCCGAAACATCACATACTCACTCCCCATGCTTTGTTTCAGTGGGCAACGAGTAACTGTAAGGAAACCGAAATTTTTTTCAGCAGCAAAGAAAATCATGCCTTAGCCACCGAGTTACTGAAAGCCAGATTTGACAAAGCTGTCACGATACTAGGTACATTACAGTACCACGCTTTCATTCCCACTCAAGATGGAAAACTTCAACTCAAGAAGTTTTCTTCCTCTGAGAAATACGACATATTCTCGAATGGCAAAAAACAGAAACCGCAAAAGAGGCCTGCAAAGAAAACAACTGTTGAAACTATCGCCAAAAAATCGAACAGGAAGACACATAATATTACCATATAATATTACTTAACTTTAAAAAGTGGCTCCTAAGCGTTGCACAAAGATCCTCGGCTTGAGCGCACTAGGGGAAATAGCGCGACACGCCTTATCACGGCATCTTGTTTACGTATCGTTCTATTACTCAAAGACGAATTAATTTGCCACTCTGAAAATTGGAGGTCTCATAGGAAAAAATCTCAGCTTTCTTTTAAAACTATTTTGAAGGAAAAGAAAAGTGCCGCAATTTGAAAAAAAGTCAAATTTATTTTTGATTTTCAAAAATTCGGGTCAAATTTTGACTTTTTTTGAAAATAGTTATCACCACCAGTAATTGCGTGAAAAAATCTATCGAAAATATTCGAGGTGAAATTTTGTTTCAGGCAACAGGACAAAAGTTACAAACGTTTGAAAGTAAGGCTTTGCTTGAAAACCCTGTAAATTGTACCCCCTCCACTTTGATAAATAATCATCAAAATAAATTAATTTTTGGGGTGAGGTGTACTATCTAATAGAAGTACAATTAGGCCAATTTTTAGCCCGATCGGACAACTTTCATTTTTGAGGTGGGTACACTTCAGAAATTATGCATTTCTTACGATGAAAGTGCTGCATATAATGATTATCTCTTATGCGCTCAGTTGTTTCTAAAATACCCGCCTCGTTCGAGGAAATAAAAACAAGGGACGATAGAGTTAAATGGGAGACAGCCATTCAAGATGAAATAAATTCACTTGGGATAAATAAAACTTGGACATTAGTAACAAAGCCAAAAGAAAAAAACATTGTAGACTGTAAATGGGTATTTTCGATCAAAAACGATGAATTTGGGAATCCACTGAAATACAAAGCTCGTTTGGTGGCTCGCGGCTTTAGTCAAAAGTATTTAGTTGATTATGATGAGACATTTGCACCAGTTGCAAGAATTTCGAGTTTTAGATTTATAGTTGCATTTGCGAACCAAAATGATCTATTAATTCATCACATGGATGTGAAAACGGCATTTTTAAATGGCGTTTAGATTAGAGATGTTGGTTTGAATTGTTTGAAAAAGCTCTTATAGAAAAAGGCTTCCGAAATTCATCAGTTGATCGTTGCATTTATATTCTTGATAAAGGAAAAATAATGGAAAATATATGTGGTATTATATGTAGACGATCTCGTGATTGCGACTGCTAATGATGAAATAATGAAAAGTTTTAAAAATTATTTAATGAACCAATTCCGAATGACAGATTTAGGTGATATTAGATTATTTCTGGGAATTAAAGTTGAAAGAACCAATGGAAAATTAACATTGGACCAAAGTGCATATATTAAAACAGTTTTAGAAAAGTTTAATATGTATGATTGCAAATCTGTAAACACACCTCTCCCAAGTAAATTAGATTATGTAGCTTTGAGTTCTGATGAAAAATACGAAGCACCCTGTCGAAATTTAATTGGATGTTTAATGTACATAATGATTTGTACCAGACCCGATTTAAGTGCAGCAGTTAGTATCTTGAGTCGATATACAAATAAAAATAACAAAGAACTTTGGCAAAATTTAAAAAGGGTTCTAAGATATCTCAAAGGTACAGCTGATATTAAATTGATTTATGTAAAGAATGACTTTAAAGACCTTTTGAGTGGTTATGTTGATTCCGATTGGGGTGGTGGTGAAGGAACAGATCGAAAGAGCACAACGGGTTATTTGTTGAAGTTGTATGAACGCTGCACGATCTGTTGGAATACAAAGAAACAAGCATCGGTAGCAAGCTCTTCTACAGAAGCAGAGTATATGGCTCTGTACGAGGCTGTAAAAGAAGCACTCTGGTTAAAATCGTTAGCAATGGGCATTAATATAAAAATTTCAGATCCAATTGTAATTTACGAAGACAATACAGGTTGCATTAGTATCTCAAATAATCCAAGCAGTCACAAACGATCAAAGCATATTGATATAAAGTATCATGTCACGAGAGAACAAGTACAGAAAAAGGTAATAAAACTGAAATTTATTTCTACAGGTAGCCAACTAGCAGACGCACTGACGAAGCCACTGCCAGCAGTTGGGTTTTTCTGGGTTTCCCCAATCCTATGCAACGAATGTTGGACCATTTGTACTAGCCCCAGTGATAAAGAGATAGCGCGAGGAAGGTCTGTCTTATGTATAATAATATTAAGAATGAAATGTAAATAATGAGTAAATGACAAGTTTTGAATTTTATTATGAGGTTAATAGCACATTCTACGGAAATGCTGTCGATTAATTTTTGAAGAGGCGTGTTGAATTGTACGGTTTCTATCACGTAAGTTAACTTTAAATACTATTATAAAATTAGGTCAAAACTGAATCGACATGGTGAGTGCCAGAAAGTTCTTAAAACATAAGCAATGATTTCATAGGGAGAAATACTATCCTTCTGTGACGACGTTCATTGGGACTTTATGGTTCTTTCTTTCAGTCCTAAGGTTTCAGTCTCGAGAAACTGTTTATCGAATACAGACGTTTCTTCCTCGTGCGATATTTAATAAAGAACGTAGTTTTTGAAAGAGTTTAAATTCACTGCGTTTTAATTTATTTATTAACCCATTTCCCATAAAAGATTATTAACGCCATAAATGTGAAACAATATGTTAAGGGACACGTTACCGGATAAAATTTATCATATTAAATTGAATTTATTTCTATATCGCGTAAACTAAAAATAATTGGGACATATGGTAGCGTGGGAAAAAAGGCTTAAGGGGTAACACCACTCTAGCGCCCGAAAAAGAGGTCCATTTTCAAGAATTTTTTTGGGAGTTTGACAAAAGGAATAGGAATCACTTTTGGAGGGTTTAATCAGCATGCATTTAAGTACAAAAAAAACATTTTTATCGAAAAAAAAATACAAAATGGCGGCGATTAGGACAGTTTTGTATGTTGTCTTTTTAAAAACGGACTGTGCGGCCGGAAACATTTTGCCATCAATTTGCGAGGTGGAACAAAAAACCAAGAATATTTAATAACTATATGTCATTAGCTTCAGAACTACGTAGGATTTTTTTTACCAAATTTTGTAGCAATGGTGCACTTTTGAAAAAAAGTTTCGATATTCGGCCAAAAAATAAGCACGAAATTGTTTATAAAAAAAAGTTGATATTAAATCAAAGAACCCCTAAATAGTTCCATAAAGAATTTAATTGTAAAGCTACTTTGATAATTTCAGACTGATATGTGTAACGGTCTTCAAACAATGTTCCCGGCCAGTTTGAAAAAAGTGATTCCGAGAAAAGCGCGTTTAAATTTTTACTAATAAACAAGTCCCTGAAGCTTGGCAGCGTTCACTGATTTACAGACACACCTATACTATTTGTAATAGAAATCAGCGCACCCTAGTTGACACCTGAGGAACCCTAATAACCGTCCCAATTAACATTTTGACAGGTAAAAGAAAGATAAAAGCGTTGGATCCAAGTGCGCCACGCGCTGGAGCGCTCAGTACACGCTTCGAGGCGCTTGGATGAAATCAAGATTTCGACTTTCGACCTGTTAACATTTTTTTTTGCAATGGGACCGAGTGCACTTTGTTTTTAAGCCCCTGAAGTACATTTTAAGCCAAGAAAAAAATAATCGATTTTTTAATTCAAACAAATCATTGCTCGCCAACTTTCGATGCGTTTTTCTCGAAAAGCAGTTTTTCGAAGTTCCGACTTCAAAAATGCCCCGCAACCTCGTTTTTCAACCTAGAGGGTTCGTTTTGGGCTTAAAATGCCGGGAATTTATCAGACTGCATGACTGTATGTAACTTCATACCGCCCATAAGGGCCCTTTTCATGCGGACGTCCATATCTAAAGTTACATATGAGCCGTTCTCTAGAAAAACGGCTTAAGTCGATTTAGGTCGTTTCTAAAATTTATGAATTATGACATTGCTGCGCGGCTCCATTATGTGTATGTGAAGTTTCAAGCATTTTAAACCAATTAGGTATTTTCACTTCATAATCAGCTAACTTCACTTCGTTAGCTGCTGAGGGGAAAACAATGGATCAAATGCATGGGATTGGGTCCATTTTTGCCCTATTTTATTAATATCTTCGTAAAAACTAATTTTTTCTATATAAATGTATTTGAAAAATAGTTTTTATTTTTTAAGAACTATTCAATGACATAATAAAGTAGTAATAATTATTATTCATTATGAAGATATTACCAAAATAAAGTTTTGTCCCATGCATTTACTCTATTGTTTTCCCCTCAGCACTCAACGAAGTGAAGTTAGCTGATGGTTGAACTGAAAATACCTAATGGATAAGCTTACACAGTCGGTATAGAAGGCCGTCCGTTGCGACCCGAGCGCGCGCAGTAGTTACGGGCATATTATATATAATAGCTATTTACTTGACAAGTGTGGAAAGTAGGCAATTCCCGATG